>JAQFYG010000222.1:0-39346 GCA_034694325.1 Entomobrya corticalis | reverse complement strand
CGAGCGGTGCAAAAATATGAATGGTAATAAAAATAAAAAGTATTCGAATGTTTTGGCTGTTTGTCTTCACATAACATTTGATTCTAATATTTGTTTTTACGACTTTTCTTTCTTATTCCATATTTTGCAGAAAGTATTAAACAAACTATTTCAGAATTTTTACAAAAAATCATCTAATTATGTATCGGTGAATTAAGGGATTTTAAATCTGATATTTATTATTGATTTTAAATACCAATATATATATTTCGAGTGTTTTCGTTATATCATAACCCCTTTTGCCTTTAACATATTGAATCCTTTTCCTTTTGAATGGATTTCAAACTTGTAAAATTCCATCTTTGAGGGAATTCATATTTTTTCAGAATCTGTTATTCGTTTTTTATTATCTTAGCCTACGGCAAATGGTGAATTTCGTTTTTATGCAACAAAGTACTTTTTAACAGCGTATGATTATCAAAAGCTTATACTTGAGTCATATAGGAAGCAATTTTAATAATTTTATTCGTGTGTGTTTTGAGGAGAACCCTTTCCACTATGCTTGAAAGTACAATATCATAAGTATTATATTTATTAGCTCCTGTTTGTACGTAGGAACTGTTTACAACAGCGGTTAAAAAAGGTTTTTGTCGAAGCTGTATTTCTTTAAGAAAATTTCAAAACAGCAAATCTATAACAGAAATACAATATTACATTTTATTCGTGCTTTATTAATACACTTCAAGTCATCCAACAAATAAGAGCAAGTACTAATCAATATAACAGAACTTTAATCAATTTTCCAGATTCTGTTTGCAGATCTCGACTAGTGTGAGTGCAAACATTGGTATTTTCGCAATGTCAAAATCAGTAACGCAAGCAGTAACTTTCATCATCGAACATTGAATTTCGGTGGCGTATACTTTTCCTAGTTGTAACTTTGAGAATCGGGTTTTGAGTTTAGTTTTTGCAAACCTTATGTATACCTTCAAGACCATGGCCAATGCAAACAAAACTGCTTTCAACCAGTATGCATAATGGTTACCGTCTAGACTAGAAACTACGGAGGGTAGAGTTAGAGGCAGACACTTTCTTCCTTTCAGTTCCACTATTTGCGTGTTAATTATTCTAGAAAATTGAATTACAGCAAGCACATGTCAAGTAATAAAATAACACTAATCATTTGATTTCTTTCAACTCCCTTTCTGTGTCTAGGTATGCGGATTCTTGTGATGCTTTTACTCGACACGCTTCCCATGCTCGGCAATGTTCTTCTCTTGTGTTTCTTCGTTTTCTTCATTTTTGGAATTATCGGTGTGCAGCTGTGGGCTGGAACCCTAAGACAGCGTTGTTTCATCGATTTACCATATGGAGTTACCACCAAGGAAGAACAGTATGTTTTTATGAGGAAGAGGGATATCTTCCGATAACTCATTTTTTATCCATTATACTATAACTAAATATTTAATAATTTGAAATATACTATATTTTACAATCTTTCTCTGATTCTCTCTTTCTCTCTCTCTCTTTCATTTATTTTCGTTTCTAATTCGTTTACAACTCCAAACAACAGTCAGTATATTATGTAAATTTGTATATAGATATGTATATATATTATATAATGTATCTCATTTACCTACATATTATACCATATTTGATATCACAACAGAAAGATATTAATCATGCACACATTTATATTGCATAATTATACAATTACACAAGATACAAATCTTTTTATTTTATTTTTTTAAGATTCCAGAAATATCATTTTAAAAGTTATTATGTATGTAATTTTATAATAATTTTGTATGATTATTTTTTTTTTTCTCCTTGTCGAAATTTTGAAAATATTGCAAAATTTTTCAAACTTACGAAAAATATCCAAATCATCTTATGTGCTACCAACCGCTACTTCTCTCTCTTTCTCTCTGTCTGTCACGGTTTTTCACGTGTTTCCACGCACGAAACCATGAAAATGAAAATCACATGAAACGTGCTCTTGAACCTGAACGCATCTTCGTTCGTTCGTACGTACGTAAATCTTCTTCCAACAATTGTTGTTGATCCGGGGCCTTTGGTAGACCAAAGCAAATCTACACGGTGCGAGTGCCAAATCTGCAGTAAGGACCTAATGTATACTCTCTCTATCTTTCTCAAAACCAGTTGTTTAGTAGAAAAACATATTTTTGAGAAAATGATACTTTTAATGTTGTATTGGTCATATTAATATTGTGCCTATTGTCTATTGTGAAAAGCATAAGAAAATAATATGAATTTTGAGATTTTTTAGTAAATTATTTATAAAAATATATAAATAGATTAACATTTTTAACACACAAAATAAGTGTGCTTATCACCAATATTTTTTCAATTCCTTGTGTGCCGTCCAACCATTGATAACTTTTAAACTTATTGTTCATTGCAGATAATGCAGCAATTTTTTGAAATCCCGATTTTACCAAGATTAACAGAAATGTTTTGTTTCCGATAGTTTTTATGTGCGTAGCTTTATAGATCCCAGTGATCCTGATCCACTAATAACTGGTATGATTTTTTGTTCTGTGTCTGTCTTCTTGCTAACGGCTGTAGTTTTTATTGAATCGGTCGGGCCATCAGGCCAACCGGTTCTTTTTTGTTCTTTTAACAACCCATACTATACAGACGGATATAGTATCCTTTGTAAAGTGAAAAGTCCAATCAGTTTTGTATTTATACTTATATTGTTGTTTATGCATATATTCCTTTTGCAGAAAAGTTTCCGAAAGAAAACATCTATCCCAAAAGTAGAGTATCTATATGAATTGGATCACTGTAGACACATTCTTAGATAACCAGACGGAGATATTCGATGATAGATATAACGCTGATATGACGGTAAAATAAGTAATTGATGACCTTTGAGCCAAGTAAGACTGACGAAAGTCATCCTATACAATGTTTATGTACGTGGTAGATGGTAGCGCTATAAGTATCGTCATGTAAAATATAGTGTTCTCCTGGTACAAATAGAAAGTATTTTAGGTAAGCCGTACATGCATCCATTAGTGCAAATACTTTAGAATTAGGATCGTTTGTCTGAAATATAATAAGCTTCCCATGCTGGCAGTAGACGGTGTAGGTGGTATTATGCATTAGTTGTATTGTTAGTTATTATAGCATAAAAATAGTTGAACCATGCACATTATATTCGCATATGGTAAGCGTCAAACGCACGTGAAATAACATGTTTACCAAAATGAACAGATTTCTTTCCGCGCAGATTACGTCCACTTTTTTTAGTTCTCCTTGCTTGTTGCATGACACTAGGAATGTCTGTTAGAGTCACATGAACTAAATTCTATATAAAATCATGTGTGTATTATGTAGCAACATATCTATAGAGAATATATATATAAGGTATGAAAAACAAATTATTACTATTGCATGCTTTCTCCATTTCATGCGAGTTTGGTCAGTCTTCTGCACATGCACATACACCCTTTTCTTCCCTTTTGCCTGCATTTCTTGACTCTCGTTTCTACTTTCTCCTCCTGACAGAACGTCTGCTCTGCTCGTTGAACATGACATTTGATTTTATGCAAGCATTTCCTGTAATGCAAGCACACAAAAAAATGTAGTAAAAAGAGAATGATTAAATTAAGTTTTTTTCAGCATCACATTTCATGTTACCCCAGTGCGGTGTCGAAACTTGGTGTTTGTCTCTGTCTTGTCTGCCCATTTTTTGCCTGTTTGTCTGTCATACACAGAGAGCACTGTGCCTGCCGTTGCGTAAGTAGAAGAACAGAATTCTCTAGTTAAGCAAATAAGTTGGCAGAAAAGTAAAATTAATGATTTTGGCTCGTCTCGCAACCGTGATTTAGGGAGAGTAAAAAACAAATATCGTTCAATGCTATATATACACACATATGATATAGATATTCATAAATCGTATGTGTTTTATATAGTGTTTATATGTTTACTGTACTAGACTCATTTTCCGTGTTCCCTTGTTACTTGCGTGTCATTAGCAAATTATCATAAAAGGACTTAACTTCCCACGGCATGGTTCTCCGCATGTCAGTCAAGTTAATAACCTGCCCTGCACCACCGTCACCCTCCACCACAACCACCACCACCTCCACTGCCTTATTTTGCAAGCACCTGCTCGACTGCATCGCACAGATTTTTACTCGTTCCTTGAATGAATACCGCACAGGAAGAGAATGGAATTAAATGTCATGAAGATAATGATGATGATGGTGGTTAAAGAAAATGGGAATGACTTGATAATTGATTTTATTTTTATGAACTATCAACGTAAGAATGGCCATAGGCAATACTGATTTTCTATAAATTGTTGAGAAAAGTTGGAATTTGCTGTGAAATCTGTTATTACAAAACCTCAATTGCTTTCACCAATCATGACACCATCATCATCCCTGCACCAACTTACTTTCACCCTTCTTTCTCTGTGATCTTGCATAGTATCGATGAATTTTCTAACAATAATATAGTGATTGTGCCATAGACTAGAATAGTGAGCACCATAAAGCAAATCTGTCAATAACTGTATTGTGCTGGCGATGATGACAATGATGTTTTTGTGTTGTGGTTGTGTCGTGACTTTGTCGTCTTCTGGTCTTTGGTCTCAAAGCCCCATAATATATATATACTTAGCCCTTAATACAAAATAACAAGCCAAACCAACCACCACAATAGAGCCCTTCTTATACCATATATAACTCTTAAACAAAAATATCCCACTCCAGCCTTTATAAGTATTATGAACAATATATCGTATAAATTATGTTGCCTTATTTTGTTTTTTCTGATCCTTTTTTGTTGACAACCTTTATACAATTGATCTTTTGTTGTTTTATAGTCTTTTCGTTTTCTCTTTCACTTTGTGACACAGTCTAATAAAAATTACAACATAGTTAAAATAATCTAGCTATAGGCATTGTTAGTCGTTAAGAGTGTTGTTTTTTCTTGCCACGCAGTTACATAATATAGGCTCTTTTATGTTCTGTCGAGTTTTGTGTGCAGTGGTATGTATTTACTACTAACAATAGAGAAGAAATGTCTTGTTCTAGGAGGATTATGTGTTTAGGAATATATATGTTTTGTTTTTATTAATATGAATTTATTTGAAGTTTGCAAATTGCTCGTCACTGACCAACAAGTAATAAGAACAAATTCATTTGTTATAAGAAATATTTGAATTGCTTTGCATTTTACTTTATGTCTTATATTGCGAAATACAGTGACGAGAAATTTTTACTTTTGTGGTTTTACAGATATTTATTTATTTTTAATCATTGATGTTGTCGGATTAGTACGTAATTATATATTGTTATTTATGAAATCGATTCTAAACATGCTTTGTTTTATGTATCCTGCTCCTGTTACACAGGCCGCTTTCAATGTACTATCGCATTAATGATGCCCAACAGGAGAAAGACTATATTTGCTCGCTACCCAAAGATAGTGGTAAGTTTCTTTTTTCATTCTAAAAGGATTTCTTGCAAAATACTGATATTTAAATTTTTATATAGTTTATAGTACGTCGTATATTTGTCAACTGTCGCAAACAAAGGGACTCCGAAAGCCGCGAGTGTGCGCCTCACTTTTGTTCTCTTTCAATTACTTAAACCTACCACTTTTACGTTTTATAAATTTAGCGATCGGTCACGACAGTGTTACACAGACTTAATGGAAAATTAGATAGTTCTTCAAACATTTGCTCAGTTTTCAGTCAGTTTTAGCTGAATTTCATACCAAATTTAATTAAAATCTCTTAATTAAAACACTAAATCAATGTTTAGGAACAAGGACATATAGCTAACCGAAAATGACGAAGTATCTTCATTACAAGTATCTACATCAGTTAAATATAACTATACATACTTGTCAGTGATTTCAGCATTAATAAAATCTATTTATCTAATTAAAATGAGACTTACCACAGCGTATTCGTGTATATTTTCACTGTTTAATTTATCAATTGACATGACTGACCACGTAAAACCTTGTTACATATCCCGTATCAAAACATGTTAGGTAATCATGAAAGCATATTATGTATTAGCTATTGTGTTAGTGAGTAATATATTTGCACAAGTAGTACACAAACATTTCAGCCATGAGCTACTTCATTAATTACTTGTGCGAGTATATATTTCTCTGTTATAAACTAATATTCTAGTTCAATTATTTCTTCTTCCATGAAATATAAAAACAAACATGAGACTAAGACTAGTCTTGATTACATATTGGCCTGTGTACTCTTGTCAGTCAGAAATCCCTTAAATTTAGTTGAATTACAGAGTGCATTACATTTTTATCTGGTCCAGAGGAATGAAATGCTTTTTTATGGTTGAAAGCAAGGATTTTAAGTATTCATTAAGCTGCATAATTGACACTTGACTAACAAAAATGATTAATGAAATCACTTTTGTGCATACAACATGTAGCTCACAAATATTATGAGATAACATTGAAAAAAGCTATGTAAGTGTTTTTAAATATAATATAAAATCTTGCAGGAATGAAACTATGTGATGCTCTTCCACCCAGTAGACACAAGCACAACGCCTCTATAATTTGCACGATGGATGCACTTCCAGATAGTGATAATGTCTGGAACATAACTCACTGTATAAATTGGAACAAGTACTATACAAACTGCAGACCAGGGGATAAGAATCCATTTCAAGGTGCTATTTCATTCGACAACATTGGTCTGGCTTGGGTGGCAATTTTTCTCGTTATTAGCCTTGAGGGATGGACTGACATAATGTATTACGTTCAAGACTCACATTCATTTTGGGACTGGATCTACTTTGTTCTACTAATTGTTGTAAGTATCTGCATATTATACCTAAATGGGTAAAATGTGTCATATTCAAGAGGGTTATAAAGATCACATCGTATGCAATCTGAAATCGTCTTTCACATGATGCTAATATAAAAGAATACGATTGTTAAATGCTGATGTACAATCTTGCCTTTTGAATCCTTGAGCGGGCTTGTGACCGTTTCTATTCAAACGATTTTTATGTTGCGTCCCTTGATACTGGTACTATAAATTTCCAACAAATTGAATTTAGCGATTATGAAGGTTGTTTCCGTATGTATTGTACTTGATACGTAATCAAAAAGTACTTAGTTTATCATTATTGCTATTTTTTGTTCGGATTTGCCCACTTTTTACTACCATTGAATAATAATCAATGCAATTTTAACTTTATCTACTGTACTGTAGGAATGTAGAATGGTGTGACGAGAAAACCTCAATTTGATTGTTACCCAACTTAATGTAATTGAATAAATTCATTTGTCTAACAAATAAGTTCACTCTTCCTACGTATTTCCTACAGATCGGCTCATTTTTCATGATCAACCTGTGCCTAGTTGTAATTGCAACCCAATTCTCAGAAACGAAGAAACGTGAGATGGAGCGGATGCGAATTGAAAGAGCTCGGTTTACATCCAATTCAACATTGACGGCCATTGAGAACGCTTCCTGTTACTCTGAGATCGTCAAGTAAGTATTAAAAATTTCTTTACACCATTACTTTTTTGCCTCCTTGAAAGTAAACAGAACAAAGCAGATGAAGGACCGACAAATTCTTATTTATAACGCAAAAAGTTTCTCAAAGTAACTCCAACTTCCGATCCCTCACCATTCCTTCAAACTTCGCTTTATACTGGTCATTTCATTGCATTTTCTGTAAGAATATCTCGTGCATACGGAATCATAACATCATCGGACGCGAACTAGATACTCGATTGTGATCTCAAGCTAGTCCTTCAAAGTATTACAAAAATTCGGTACGAAAGTTTTTTGACAACTATCAACTATATGTATGTGCCACTTGATCTCATGAACATTCAGTCGTAACCGCTGAGCTGGAACCGACTACGATGTAACAAAGTCTGACCACCCAAGACATATATTTTATTATTATGTACATAGCATTAAGAATAAAAGGCAATGCGCAAGTTTTATTGCTGTCGTACAAAAAGGAAATCCCCGGTTTTCAATTTCAACCATTCCACTGACCATTACATACCGATCGGCGGACTAATGGACTCACATATGACACCGCACACACATGAACACAATGCTAAAATGAAGCCCTTTGAACTATGATGGAGATAAAACCTTTTTTCAATATCGACTTCTATACTCACATTATTTAATGTAGGTACATATTACTATTTATATCGAAAAGCTTGTAAAAATGCCTTCCTACAAAATGTAGAAACTCCAATATTACACACTTATATCAAACCAAAATAAGAACGAGTAGGATATACAGAGATATATAGGATATACAGAGATACATCCAGAAAATAAGACTCGCTTCTATTTTATCAATACAGCGGGAAAAACCAGCGTAAAATGAAGATGAAAAAGGGCAAAGTGAAAGTTTTACTTTGACGTTTTTACTATTAACAGTAGACAAAAGAAGTCTCTGTTCTCTGCCTCATCAAATAAGTGCAAAGAAACAGTTACCCACTTTTTCTCCTCGCCTCCAAAAACCATCATCATCATCATGAAGAAGACTATAATAATATGACATAGTTTTCATTCCTCTCATGTCCTTGTACACACACAAAAACACAACGAGAAACATGTATAAAGCATAACTCACAGCGTCTTTGATAATGGGGAATGTCCAAAAAGTACGTCTAACTATGATGTAAGTAATAATAACAAGAACAGGAATAAACTGAACCGAGGCAAAAAACGCACACGCCAAAGAACAACAACAACGCAGTCATTCATTGAGCGGAGTTTACGTACCAAATATCATGAGAACCTACGACGAATAAAAAGTATGATATGGTAAAAGTGAAAAAAGTTTTTTTTTCTTTGCTTCATTTTTTATAATATGAAGAAATAACTCCATCGCTCTGTCTGTCTCTCTCTCAGATACTTTTCGTTGTTCTTCTTTGTACTACTTTTGAGATCAGAGCTGAGTGGTATGGATATATATCATTCATAATAAAGTATGGAGGATCTCTTTTGTATTGACTTTCTCTTTTGTTTCCTTTTTCTACTTTCTGTCACATCTTGTTCCACATCTCCCGCTTTGTGTCATATATAGCCTTTTTATGCTAGAGAAATAGCATTTTCCCTTTCTCCCGGTCATACCCCAGGATTCAGGCTAGAAATAAAACGGATAAACTTTTTTGAAGGAGCCCTAGGGAATATTTGGTACTCGTAAAAATACCCTGTTTGATGATGATGATTGTATACAAGGAAAAAGTATTTACTTTGTTTGAGTACCTAGGAAAGTCCATATCCCACAAGACTTTCTATGTTTTTAATGATTCTAAAAAAATGAAAGGGGATACAATGAAACCACTGTGAATCTCTAAAAGATAATTCATCTTTAGGGAAGGAAAGTAAGCACATAATGTAGTATTAAAAAAGAACATTGCAGTGGTAAGTACTTAGCAGTTTAACAAATTAAATACCCTCCTAATTATTAGGATACTTTTGTACTTTCAAGGATAGAATTTGCAATGGTGAAGGGCAAGGAAAATTTTTTGCTTTCTTTGCTGTCTATCAAAAATGCCTTCTCACTTTTGAAAAAGCTTTATTGTAAATGCATGCATACACGTGCAGTTGTGTAATTAATTCTGAACCCTTTCATTTTCAGGTTGATAGCTCATTGGATAAGGAGGGGGAAGAGAAAAATTCGTCGTAAATTTCAGCGAGCAGAGCCGGAAGGAGGAACTACGATTGACTTAAGTTTAGTTAGTAGAGGAGATATTCAGGGCGAACTCGATCAAATTCATGTAGAGCAAGAGATAACTAGTGGTAGTAGTAGTAAAAGGCCGTCAGCAGGAGGACTGACATGTCCTCAGCTGCTGGCGTTGGGTGGAGCGATCGGAGCGTTGCCACAAGTGGCATTGGGTAATGCTAATCTCGTGGGGCTTCCAGATTGGAAAGAGTTGAGTAGTTCACTACGAAAGGCAAGGCCGTTTTCCATGAGTGCTCCCATTCTTACCGTGACTTCAGCACCTGGCTCTCCAAACTCGATTGTAACATGCCCAAAATCACCGCAGGGCGAAGAAGCTAAAGAGCGTCATCATCATCACCGCCATAAAAGTCATGAATCCTCAGGATCAGATATATTTTCAGTTTCGCATAGGAACTCCAAGGAGCTTGGTCCTTTCCGAGCTCATGTTAGGAAAATTGTTGAGTCTAAGCCATTTCAGCAAGGGATTCTCGGTGCCATTTTGATTAATACATTATCCATGGGAGTGGAATATCATGATCAGGTAAGTTTTCTCTCTCTGACGATAATGATATGATATGGACTAAAAGCACATTACTCTAGTGACCCATTTTGTTAAGAAAAATAATAATAGGATGGGATACAATGCGCCTCTGTTTTATAAGCGAAAATTTGGCAAGTATGCATATTATGCATATAGACGACTTGTTGAGTCTATATGAACTCAAACACAAACAAGAAATGACATAAAAGCAGACATCGCATTCATTATATATGACAAGGAGGCTCTCTCTGAGCATAACTTGTTTATTTATGCATAACCCATCAACGATGATCTGATCTCGTTTTCTCTTTTTTCTATTCTCCACTTTTCCTCTCTGCCTAATGGAATATGTGATGTCGACAACTATGTAGCCTGACTGGCTTACTGCCACAGTGGAGATGAGCAACCTAGTTTTTAGTGGAGTGTTTTTCGTGGAAATGCTCCTCAAATTGACTTCCTACGGGCTAGTGGGCTACGTGAGTAATGGGTTTGATGTTTTTGATGGGATTATTGTCGTTCTCTCCGTGGTTGAGATTATCCAAGGGATTATTGATGGGAATCAAAGTGGGGGAGGAGGGGCGCTCTCCGTCTTGAGAACTTTTCGTTTACTTAGAATACTCAAACTTGTGAGATTTTTGCCGAACCTCAGGAGACAACTTGTGGTTATGCTAAAGACGATGGATAATGTCGCAGTCTTTTTCGGCCTTTTAGTGCTTTTTATCTTCATTTTTAGGTATGTGAAACAAAAATTAATATTGTATAACATTTTAAAAATGAATTGATGATTAATATTTTTGATGTGTTCTTCTTGAAGTGCAGTTTCAAGTAATTTAAGAGGTTAGCGAATATGAAGGATATTTTTTGTGCATTTACATAATAACAGTATAGTTTTTATCGATCTTGTTTGTGAATATTTGATAAAAGATCTTAAAAGGGTTTCTTGTCAAATTTATACAAACGAGATCCATAAAAACTACCCATACATGTTTGCTAAACTCTATAATTTCTTGAAACCGTAACTAGATTCAACAATTTTCGCATCAACAATATATTCGCTAAAATGTCGACAAAGTATATTAATAATTTAAAGTTTTAAAAAATCAAACGGAGAATGAATTCCCTTAGGAAAGAAATCTAAATATTTCAATCTTTGTAGGCTTCTTTTCTGTTCTACAGTTGACGCTGTTATAGCTTACAATGAAACCCATTGAAGTCGGCCAGAGTACTTTATTAAAATTGACTTGTTGTCTTTTGCGGTGAAGAAAGAAAACTCAATTCTAAATATTTCAGGAAACAAAAGAAGCCCGTGTATTGTCTCAACTGTTTGTTTAGGTTTAACCTTGTTTGAAAGTCACTGATCATGCATATTCTTCAAATGGGCCAGTGATTTTGAAATAGTACACACAGTACACAGTTTTTATCTTGCTGTCAAGTAAAAACAAAATATGATGACTACATAGACTCCAAACTTTCCACTATATCCACACAACCTTTCATATTCATATACTTCATTCAAAATATTTAGCATTTAATGTTTTTGGTTTAAATTATTTAGACACACATTTACAAATGCAATGAAATGATGTACCATCAGGTCTTGAACTTCTGAAAGAGCTTTCTTCATAAAAACAACAAAGATTGACAATTTATTTACTTTAAAATGAATGACATTCAAGCTCAAACACATTTATTTTTTTGGACCGGAGGAGAGTAAAAATGAGCTCAACTTATAGCAATAACACAATAGTTTAGACAAGCATTATTATATACTTTTCTCTCTAGCTGGCTTTGTCCATGAACTCTTATACTAATTCAGATTCAACCATATACTAACATGGAACTACTGAATGGAACAAATATATAAATAATATATAAGTGCAGAGAAACTGTTTATTTGTTTGGCATCTTTCTTTTTTTTACAAAATCGTACATGGAAAGAGTGAATGATGTCATTCGACACAATTTATTCAATGCTATATACTTTCTTCTCTAAAAATATACGGTACTTTTACTAGTGTTGTACACGACTTATTAATAATTGTCATTTGTCATGTAAGTATAAAATAATAACTAATTTTTAAAGACACAACATTCAACAACATTAAGAATGCTCTTCAACACTACTTCTTACTGTCTGCTATACTGACTGATTTAATAACAAAAATTGCTCAATAATAGTCTTTTATTATTACTTGCAATTAAAAATACTTTTAGTAATTTCAGTTAACTTTGATTGTATGAATGATCGTCAAAGTGTATGTACTCTTGTAATTTATATTGTGCTATAAACCATATTGCTTTTTTATTTTACATTGCATTCACTGATAATGCAATATACAGTATTCTTGGGATGAACTTATTCGGCTGCAAGTTCTGTGCGGATGCTCCAGATCCTGTGACAAAGATAATGACGAGACATTGTGACAGAAAGAATTTTGATTCCTTGCTCTGGGCTTTGGTTACGGTTTTTCAGGCAAGTAGTAGTCGTATGTGCTAGAAAACAACTCTCTACTTTTCTAGTTTTTTATGCAAAAGAAAAGAAGGGGCTAAAATCTGGGTTATGGGGTCATCAATCAAATGGACACCAGGCTTTTTATGTGATGATGTTGATGAACGCGTATTTTTGAATTATATGCGTTTTTCCATTGCATGAACTAACCCTGCTTTAAATGTCTTGCTCTTGCATTTTTTAGTGTTCCAAAAATGCTTAACTGCCGCTTGCATATTGTTGCAACGCCAAACTCAAATCGCTGTCAACTTTTCATGCATGAATGGGAATGGGGAATGTATACCATGTTTATCTGTACAACAGAAAAATGGATTGCATTGCATGTTATTGTGTGTGAATAAGCATGAATAAATGACCGACGAGCATGGTTTTATTATGGTGCTTTCTCCTGTAAAAAAAAACAGTGACGACGATTCGTCTACTTCTTTTTTTGGCAGTTTAACTGTATGTAGTTAAAGCTTATTAAGTAGATACAAACCTATTGTTCTGCTATTGCATAAAATTGTCGGTGCACCAATTTTGTCATTAAGTAGAAAACCCTCCTGAAACGGTCCATATAAACAGACCCTCACCTATACACATTATCGTATTTTATATGTTCTATATTTATAAATATAAGTATGCAAAAATATTCTGTGTCAAGACATGTTTACCTGCCACAAACTTCGAGGCCAGGTGAGGCAATGTTATATTTTCCACACCCACAACCCACACTCTACGATAAGTTGAGTAGGTAATGATGGTATTTTTTGATATATTCTTTTAAACTAAAGTTTATATTGTTAATTAATACTTAGAGCTACTTGTTTGTATAAATGGTATGTCCGTCTTAAGTCGTGGTGGCAGTTTTACATTCCCCTTTTCTGCTATCTCCCCTCTACAATACTTTATGATTAGTATAATTAAATTAATGTCATTTGAATCTGATGGCATAATATACGTCCTGTATACTATACATTACCTACAAAATCCTTCACATTGATTTGAAAATATTGTTTGTGTTTTGTGTTGTCTTGATTCTCGATTTTTGATTTTTCTCTGTCTCATAAATTGTATGCCTCTCTGTCTCTGATATAGTTTGCTTGGAATGAGAATTTTTGATGGTCAGTTTTGCAACGAACAATGTTGTTCGGCGGATCCTTCAGCAAAATCCTGTAGATGTGATCGGAAAAACTTTAACACACTTTTATGGAGCATCATCACGTGCTTCCAGGTTGATATTTATGCAAACGTTGATTGATGATTGACAGCGAATTTTGAAAAGAAAAACGTCTTTTTTTATACGGTTTTTCTTATATCTTTGAAATATATTATATATAAATATATGCCATGTTTGCATTGCATTTCCCTTGCTTTATGCCGCAGCTTGTATATCTATATATGTGTTTGCTTTTATTCCCTTTATTTCACCGACTTTCGCGAATGACTTTGATTATCCGCTTTAATGAGAGGCGGACAGAAGGAAACGATAAAACTGTTATTATTTGTACAGATCTTAACCCAAGAAGACTGGAATGTCGTTCTTTTTAACGGCATGGAGAAAACAAGCCCCTGGGCAGCTCTTTATTTTGTTGCCTTAATGACCTTCGGCAACTACGTGTTATTCAACCTGCTTGTTGCCATTTTGGTGGAGGGATTCTCATCAGAAAGACAGGAACGGGAACAACGAGCACTTCGAGAAAAGGAGGCAGAGGACCGTAAGAGATTGGAACTTGCTCACAAAATGAGTCTGCTCGGAAATGAGCTTCCAGATAAAAATAATACTATTGGTGACGGTGATGTTGGTGGCACTGGCACCATTATTAGTACCACTGCAGCAGTTACAACGACAATGGTCGACTCGCCACCATTACAACTAGCAATCGTTTCATCGTGCGGTCCAGCCCCTCTAAAGAATAATAATAATCATCATAATAGTCATAATCATAGTAGTAGTAAGCCTGGATGCTCGGCTGCCCTTGTCCCTGCACCTGTCATCATCACTCACACCGCAGCAACCCCAGAGGTGAGTGTTGCGTTGCGTGACTGTTGTAACCCTTTCCCTACAACTCCTTATATATATTTTTTCTTTATGTTTTTTTATTCTTAATGCCGTTCTTTCAGCTGCTGATATATATATATACTCAAACTGTTTTGTGAAACTGTAAACGAAATGTTTTCACGTACGTAGGATTATATACTACAAGTGCATAGCTATAATAATAATAATAATAATAATAACAAAATATTAATGATAATATAGCGTATACTAAATAAACACTAGACATAAACCAACAAAAAATAGCAGCTATAATACCTAAACAAAGTAAAGTGCAGACATAGCTGAGCCTGTCATTTTTTAGTAGAGGGTATAAGGTCTCTCGTGCGTCATGTCATGCCATTCATGTGCGTTTACTTTGCCCCCTGAGTCATCAGTTATAAAATAGTAAAGTACTTTCACCGAATACATGTAAAGGAAATGCAGCGTCACAAAAAAATATATAGCTTTGTAAATCTAATAGATGCAATATAGCACATTTTTGATAATAATATTTTGAATGAAGGCTACTTGGACCGGCGGCGCTATAGGTTTTTGTATCTTGTGATCTTGATGTTCATTTTTGGTCATTTCTTACATCGTTTTTTTTCTTGGCTGGAACATTCATTAGTATTTCTTTGTGAACGATGACAGATGTAATATATCAAGGTCATTTTGTATCAAGCAGAAAATGCTGAGAGAGGCAACATTATTATTATTACATTACGTGTTTTTGTGTAGATATATTACAGGATATGTTTTCGACGCATTAATTTTTATGATTTTTAACATGCAAATCTTTTGTATTCTCTCTGATATTTTTTTTGTGCGACCGTTTTCTTTTTACTCTTGTGATGTGAGAATTATTGTGACTTGTCTTATTTCTCTCTTTCTCTTCTCTCTCGTTTTAGCTTACAAACTCATGGAATCAGGTGCAGACCTATTTTATATCGCTTAATGTTGTTAATACATTTGTAGTTAGTATGAATCTTTTTGGCAAAACTCTTTCAACTTTACACAGACGTAGTTTGCTGCTGTAAAACACAAACAATCATATTATTATTAACATATATTGCTTTTGATATTGGAAATGTACTTTATATATTATTGCTTTGATAGTTTAGTTATAACTGCGATTTGCTTGTCAACTGGCGCTTTATTCTTCATACGAAACTTTTAGTATTTTTTTCTCAAATTTACTACATGCTTCTTATAACGGCACTTGTAAGAATTTTTATTATTATTGTTATCATCATCATTTCATGTGTGCATATTTTCTCTATGAAGGGTTCACCGCATCCGGAGAGCAGACCAGGCTCAGTAATAAATCTCAACAATATCAACGTAAATATAACTGTACCTGCTATAAGTTCGCATGTATCCTACTCATCGATAAATTCATCGTCATATTTACACCCTTCGCCATCGCCTGTCGATATAGCTGTACCTCAGATGTCACCCAATAGTTTAAGTCCATATAATCTAACACCACCAAACCTTAGTCCTCAAAGTTTAAGTCCGCTACCTAGTCCAACCAGAAGTCCATGTCTGAAGCGAGCCAAAAGTTGGCGTGAGGAGCGTCAGCAGAGGAAAAAGGAGAGAAGATGTAGTCTAAGCCCCAATTTAAAAATGAACGACCACAGTAATCTTAATCACAATAATAATAACAATATACACACCAGGTACAGCTTTCAAAAACATTTATTAAAAATGCATAAAGTGATATCCATATTATTTGGCGACTTGACGAAAATGGGAAAAGGAAGAGAAAGTTTTGTAAACTATTTGTGTTATCTCTTTGGTCAAGCTGGTGTGAATCTCGGTGTGCGAGCCAAGGTGGAACGCCACCCTCGCCAAGTCTTGTTGGTAGTGCCAAACTTACACCGTTCAAACTCCAGTGCCAGGATACTCTAAAATGGATGAGGGAGCGACGTGAATACTCTTTTTTCTTGTTTCCTCCAGAAAGCAGGTATGTACCTACTAATGTGCTTTCGGACGTCTTGTATAGGTAAACGCAAACAGATTAGTTGTTGTATACCTATAAACATTTGTGTTTCCGCACGATTGATCCTGCTGAATCTTAATCAATTTTCGTTGATGGAACTTTCACTCGCATTGAAACTTTCCTTCATTCATTCTTTCATCTTCCAGGTTCCGTCATCGATGTCATGTCATTGTCAAACATCCAGTGTTTGATAAAGTCATTTTGTTGTTCATCGCGCTCAACTGCATAACTCTGGCAATGGAGCGGCCATCGATACCAGCAGATTCTCTGGAAAGGGAGATACTTACCATTTCCAACGATATCTTTACTGTTTTGTTTCTGGCAGAAATGTCACTGAAAGTTATTGCATGTGGGGGTTTTCAACAGTACTTTAAATCGGGATGGAATGTTATGGACGGAGTGCTCGTCAGTATATCTGTTGTAGACCAAATTATGTCATTATTTATGAGTAGGTAAGTAGAAAGCAGTCATGGCGTGGCTTTGACTTGTATAATTAATTCTCCAAGTCTGCTGCGATTTAAATACCTAAATCATTGTGCTGGCATGAATGAACAGAAATTGAAATTATTTTATATTTATTTTTGCGTTTGCAGTCCTAAAATATTTGGCATTCTGAGAGTGTTCCGTCTGTTACGGTCCTTAAGACCTCTTCGAGTCATTAATAGGGCACCTGGTCTGAAGCTAGTCGTACAAACTTTACTTTCGTCCCTTCGGCCTATCGGAAATATTGTTTTGATATGTTGCACATTCTTCATAATATTCGGTATTTTAGGCGTCCAGCTTTTTAAAGGTACTCACTTTTCATTGTGTCAAAACTGATAGCCATAATCCATAAAAATTATTGATTAAACATTTATGTTGGCGGCTCAAGTTATGCAGTTGTTGATGGAACAAACTACCCCAATCTCTGGAGATACTAATTTTCTCTCTCTTCATTTTTTAACACAATAGGCAAGTTTTTCTACTGCAATGGCGAGCCTGAAAGTCTCAGGAATGTAACGAATCGACATGAATGTGAAATCGTTGAAGGGAATGAATGGGTGAACCAAAAATACAACTTTGATAACCTTGGTCAAGCCTTAATGGCTTTGTTTGTACTCTCATCAAAGGATGGATGGGTTGGAATAATGTATTCGGGGCTAGATGCGACTGGTGTAGACCAGCAGGTAAGCACGTCATAATAATGCCTTGCATCTATCATGCACAATACCAAACCATTTAAGCAGAAAAATCCTTTCATTTACGCAATATTTGAAGTCGACTAACACAAATTGCTATGATGACTCTGGTTAATATGTCATGAATGACAAATCAATCTTATTAAACGTTGCAGCCAGTAGAAAACTTCAATGAATGGAGATTGCTGTACTTTATCTCATTCCTTCTGCTTGTTGGCTTCTTTGTCCTCAACATGTTTGTCGGTGTTGTCGTTGAGAACTTTCACCGCTGCCGAGAGGAGCAAGAAAAAGAAGAAAGAGCACTGCGAGCCATCAAACGAGCTCGAAAGCTAGAGAAGCGGAGAAGAAGTATGTACTGTTTTCATGCATTCCCTAGAAATGAACGATACTTACACGGTTAACTACATTCAGTTAAAGATGAAAAACGTATTGTTCATAACTATTAATTTGCTGTTTGATGCAGAGCTGAGAGCTCCACCGTACTGGGCCAACTACGGAAAATATCATCGATGGATACATGGTCTTGTGACATCTAAATACTTTGATCTGGCCATTGCAGGTGTGATTGGTCTGAATGTGGTTACAATGGCCATGGAATTTTATATGATGCCCGATGTAAGTACAAATCAGTAAATGTAGAAGGACTCCATAATTATCATAGAAGCACTCATCATTTACTAACTTAAATGCTTTCCTTTCATTCATGCACCTGTAGGAGCTATCGTACATTCTTAAACTTTTCAACTACTTCTTCACAACGGTGTTTGTAATGGAGCTAGCTCTTAAGTTAATAGCACTAGGAATACCGCGTTACTTTTCAAGCAAATGGAACGTTTTAGATGTTTTCATTGTGTTTCTGTCCATCGTGGGCATTGTTCTGGAGAAGCTGGAGTCGGACTTGATTCCAATCAATCCAACAATCATGAGAGTAATGCGAGTCCTTAGAATCGCCAGAGGTAACTCCATCAATGGATATATGAAAAAGGTATTATAATCTGCATATTTCCAGAATAAAAAGGTTCATAAATGATTATTTCGTTGCAGTGCTCAAACTTTTGAAAATGGCGAGCGGAATAAGGGCTCTATTGGATACTGTTATGCAGGCTCTTCCCCAAGTTGGGAATCTTGGGCTGCTTTTCTTTCTGCTATTCTTTATTTTCTCTGCTTTAGGTGTAGAACTATTTGGTAAATTAGTTTGTGATAAAGAAAATCCATGTGAAGGATTGGGTGACCACGCCAATTTTTACCATTTTGGTATGGCTTTCTTGACGCTATTCCGTGTGGCCACGGGGGACAACTGGAATGGAATCATGAAGGTATTTAATGCGTACATAATCAAAAGAAATTACTAATTATATATTATAAAGAGTAAATATACAACATTAATCGGGGTTCTAATTTTATTTTGCACAGGATACGTTAAGAGAAAAATGTGATTCTAGTCCGGATTGTTTCAAAAACTGTTGCATTTCAAAAATTATTGCACCACTTTTCTTTGTTGTATTTGTGCTCCTAGCTCAATTCGTCCTTGTTAATGTTGTTGTTGCTGTACTTATGAAACATTTGGAAGAATCTCATAAACAAATGGAAGACGATTTAGACATTGAGGCAGAACTTGAAGCAGAGTTGGCTGCTCAAGAGGAGCTTATGGCTAATATGGAGGAAGAAGATGAGCCCGACTCTGACACCGAAGCGTCACAAAAATATGTGCGAATTACTAAAGTTTCTTCATTACCAGATAACTTTGTGTATACATATTTTGAAGATAAAACAAAATGATCCCTAGCCACCCTAACATACCTCTTTCGATGTGTGATGATATAATTTTAAGAAGATTTTGATTATAATAATTGTTAGGAATAAGATTAGGAACCGATCTATATACGCAGGCTGTTTCAATCTTCAATTTTGTTAAAACGACATAATATGTTCAGGAACAGCATAGGTGTTGTACATAATTTTGTGTTTTGTTACATATTCAATATTGTTAAAATACTGGTTTTCATTTTTTACTCGATAACGGTATGTTAGGAAAACCCTTGTCATTTAAGCATGCAAATGAAACTATAAATTTTTTTGAATAGAAATCTATGAATTTTTCACGTGTCGCTCCACCACATTTTATATTATGCAAGACATCTTATACACATTACAAATCAACTCTGAGTATCTACTTGTAAATGAAATTTAGTACTATTATGAGACTAACGATAAGCCAATTATTACCATTCGAAAATATCAATCTTCTAGTAATTACTTACATAAATATCAAATAATTTGGCAGTATGTGGACATTAATATTTTGAATCGAAATGATATTGAACAATAATGACTTACAAATAAAAAAATAAAATTACTTCAATTTAGACAAAAAAAAGTTAACTTTTACAGATTTATAGTTGATCAATGCGCGAATTATCAAGTATTTATTTTTTATCATATCGTATATAATTGTTTGCCAAATAATACATCGTACTTTTATATAAATGTCTAGATAATGTGTACATAAATTAGGGGGTTACGTGTAGTGTGTTTGTTCGACATTTGATTTTACGTTACAGATTTGGCTTTAAGAATTAATTTTTCTGTAGATTAAATGGATTTTCCGATTTTAGTTAAATATGACATCGTTTGGACGACTGATTCACTAATACAAAATATCCTTAACCAAAAACTAATACAGGATTCGTCATAAATGTAACAAACAATAAATAAATGCATTAATTGTACATAGTGCACTCATACCAACAAATCTACTAGGTATAAATAAATTCCGTTTATATTACAACTTAACAATAATTATGTACATTCAAATGCGATTAAGCAAATACCTTGTAATCATCAACTTTAACAAGTACAAATAACTGAAAAGTTCGGACTTGATTACTACATTGTTTGTAGGGTTCCTTTGCTAGATTGCATATTTTTAATTGTGTATTTTAATTCAATTTACATCATGATGACACGTCAACGATGCCACGACCACACTATATACATGTTTATTCAGTCCTTGAAGGATCATTGGATGACTGTCCTATTTCCAAAAAGTTGGCATACATTTCTCTGGTGCATGTTCCCTGCGGGTTAAAACCGAATTTATGGTAGCTTCCATCACCACATACAACGATAACAGAGTTCGGATCTGAATTTCCAAAGGCACAAACGCAAGGGGCGTTACCAGTGACTTGAAAACGTGTAAAACTCCATTTCGAACTGAAGTACTTTGGTAGGAATGTAGCGGATGCTAATCTATTAGAAAAAACAACACAAATATTATTTACTGCATACTAAGATAACGGTCAAACATACATAAATACTACAATCATGTAGAAAAGCTTCTTACGAGGATTGTTTGTTTTTCTTGTGATCGTCAACAGCAAAAATGTGAATGGTTCCATGATCTAATTGAGGCAAAGACAAATGACAATAAATGTTCAATTTGGCATTAAATAATGTATTACTCAGTCTGCGGAATAAAATTTTAAAATCTTGGAGATATAATTTACTTGCCTGAAGATACGCACAGCAGAGTTGAGTCATGATTAAAGTTAATACAATATATTAACGCAGCATGAGCACCTCGCCTCAGTTCATTAACCATAGTCCCATTAAACGTTTCAAATATTCGTATTAATGTCCCTTTTTCTGAAGCCGTGGCCAGTAATGTACCCTGTGGATAAATAGAGGACCGTATAGAGTTGCATTATCATTTTGGTTTATGGGCATCTTTTTTATCTACTAGATGTATATCATGAGAAAAATGTATTATTACCTGTAGGTTCATTGCAATGCATGACAGTGCCGTTTCGTGGGCGTTGACGCTTGTGGAACCTTTCTCCGTATTTCCCAAATCGATAATTTCTACTTGGCCTACTCCTTGACCGGGAAAAGCTAACAGAGAATTTGTAGATGATGGGCACAAGACGCAAAGTCCTAAAAACAAGAAAGTAAGCACATGGTAAATGTTATGATGATTAACTAATCAATTAAGTACCTATATTTAAATATATGGCTGTAAAATATATTTCACGAACCTTTTGGATTTGAGTATGTTTCAAACACGTGGAGTTGCTGAGGGGTTTGTGTAAATGTATAAACCTTAATCATGTTTTCTAACGCCACTACAATTCTATCTCTTCTCAATTTTACTGATTTTATTGTACTGGAAAATTCAAGTTCTATCACTACTCGTTTCTTTAAATCGTCCCATATCATAACTGAAAGTAAAACATGCCCAATGATTCCAATTAGACTTTGTAAAATTCCAAATTTGACATAAAATTGCTATGAAAATTACCTTTGTTAGGTGGATATTTGGGGCGAGATCCACCTCCGACTAATGCTAGGTAATTACAACGGAAGAGCATTTCAACTCTTCCCAAACCTCCATCGTTAAAGTCATGGCGCTCCTTCTCCTTTAGAGGATCACAATTGAAAACTCGGAAGCCCGTTTCAGTTCCACACGCAAAACATCCTAAAAGCCAATAAAGGAGATTAATTACTTAAAACATTAAAGGAGAACTACGGTTTTATATACGGTATTTTAGTTTAGACAATCTTTACCTTGATCTTGGTTGAATCCCACGAAAAGCAACCCATTCCTATAAAACAATTGACAAAAAGATCAGTTACTTCATCATACATAATATCTCCAACTTTCTCAAGTAATATGCGTCAAGCATTTTATTACTTAATACTGATTTCCTTATCGTTATTTCCTATTTTAAATCTAGCAAAATTAGCATTAGCATAGCATGACTATATAATCTCAGCACTCACCGGTACGGATTATTTTCTGTCAACTCCATTTTCATTTGATAATTTACGGTATTATTTTGGTCACATTTATTTCCTCGCAAGATGCAAGGTGTCTTAAACACAATCTCTGGTAACAAATTTCAAAACATTCGGTGGAGGACGACAAAAATCACATCAAAACAAATCGCAATGTCTATATGTATTGTGTTCTTAATATAGATCTATTCATTCTGCTTATTTTTAACCATCGCATTTTCAACTTACAAAACACACATCACATTATCTCACTCGCCATTAATATATCTGTCATCGCTGGATTAGATATATACAGCTTTAAAGTCTCGTTTTTCCTCTCACACAAACCGTTTCGCTGTTCGCAACACAATCAACTATAAATATAACTATAAGGATATTCCTTATACTCATGCTACGCGTTAAAATTCCAGCACTATCAAAACTGCTACTTTAACATGTTTATATTGAGAGCAGTTAGTATATATTCAATTACCAAGACGAGCCAGCATAATCCGAGGGGAGGACGTATTCTAATTAATAAAATGTGCACAACCAACTACTGTTGCAGTTTATAGGCATTTTGGAAAAAGTAAAAGTACACACAAACTTTTAATTTTGCTTGACTGACAGCTATTACAATAGAACATTAAACACCCACAATAAATTGAATCTGCTGAATCCCATGCATTAATGAGACATTAAACAAAATATTACTATTCTTTACTTCTTACGGAACATACTTGCCACGTTATTTTGAGTATTTATTTTTTCACCATATTTTCTGTGATTCTGTGCATATGTTAAATCTGGACTGCTGCTGGAAACTGGATCAATATCAATAAGAAAGACACGCAATGCAAGTCGTGTTTCGTGAAGTTAGTGGTCGGAGTAGGAGCAAAATCTATCATTCACTCTCACGCATAACTACATTTACACCTTGCATCCGCATCCCTTTTCCTTTTTGCTATCGCTATTTTTTATGTTGGATGCTGGAATCTCTCTCTGGAGAAGTGAGAAGTCCAGCTCTCCTATAAGTTGGTAGTGTATACTCTTTTGCTGGGGCATTCACTAGTGGTACAGAAACAAGCACGCAAATGTGTCTTCTCTTGAGAAAATGCGTAAAATTATGGGAAAATATAGGTAAATTATTTTCTCTGTGTAAAGATTATTGTTGATTGACCTGATTATTAAAATTCACCTTCAAATTTCCAACATTTCAAAGAGAATTCAAACGTTTTCAAAGATGCATAGAAATAATAGAAATTACTAGAAATGGAATGGAATGTGCGATTTCAAAGCGAAATTTTCTGAAATGTGCACAATTGAAAGCATTCCTTTATTCAGAAAAATTAATGATAACATGCAATAAACATTTGCTGTAAGCAGTTCTCCTTCGATTCACTCTCGGACAAGTTCCTTTTAGTCTTTTTCTGTCACTTCACGTCAGTTTACCACGTTAATATTTCATATTATTATCGTTTCCTTTTCTTTTAGTTATTCGCCTGCTGCTGGTTGCTGGTTAGATAATTAAATAGTGTATTGTAGTAGTGTTGTAGACACTGAAGACAGACACATGACATATTTGCTGTTTGATTGTTGATTATGATATCTACTTTCCTGCCATCTTTATGATAGCGGATAGCTCAGACTAGAGGGATGTACAATGAAACAAACCAGCAATCAAATCAACGCAGCACTGGCAGCACTTCCACATATTTAGTCAAATATCCACTGTCCATCACTCTCTCTCTGCTGTTTATACTACTTTAATATAGTTTTTAAAACGGTACTTTACTGAATATTATATTGTTGGCATGTTGAACGTTGGTTTATAGCACAGCTTCATTGAATACTCTGACACATGATTATGAAGCTTTAAATTGCATTAAATTGAATCAACTAATATTGATAGAGACTAGACTATATAGATACAGGAAGCGTACAACACTTTAGCTCATGTCATTGTGCTTCATCTCTCTACATGGTTGTACTTGCTTTTGTCTTTCATTTTAATCTACTAAACTAAAAATCAATGCTTTAGATTGAATACCTGTGCTTTTAAGCCCATAGTTTAAATGTTAGAAGCATCTATTATGCACCTGTAATGTAAGTTGTCATTCTCTTTTATGACTTCGTCTTTTATGCAGTCACTGCACTGCAACGTGCAACGCAATATAGCGCGCAGTGTAACGCAAATACGATGTTTTCATCTGAATCAGAACAAAAGCCATGCATAGAGTGGACGATGACGCTGATGTTATTGTTGTCTGTTAGGGATAAGTTAGGGATATTTTTAGTCTTTCCTTTTGCGCATCATGACTTCTTTATACCATGCCAGGCCACACTACGCTGATCAGATCAGTGATCTTCGTTAGATCAGTGCGAGTGCAATGCATGTCATCTCTTCTGTATTGCGGGGGAACGGGATTCCCACATACAACATTTGTCTACTTTGATTTCATCTGGCAAAGCGCTGTACAAGTGCTCACTACTTACATTACTGTGCAGCGCCAGCGTAGTCTTCATTTGTCCTAAGAGATGCATAATAATAATATGTATCAAGTATGAATTCAATTCAAGGTCATACAATGTGCGATCGTTACATTCTTATTTAACGTAGTGTATTTTAGTCTTTGTTACCAATATGTACTTGTTGCATGTGCATCTTTTGCAGTGCATTGAAAGGAATTGTACAGCTTATATCATGAATAAAAACTGGATTTTTTATTTATCAATAATTTATACATTATATAGGACTATTTTCATTTTTTTATATTTAATTCGAAATTCTTTGGATAGATTATTCTGTAAATTAAATTTATGTTTTCAAATTTATCTTTGCTCTCGTTGAAAGCATATCAGATAATACTACAATATCTACATACATGAAATAAATTAAACATGATTATGACATGTTTTGGAAAAATTTCCAATTTTAACGTTTCTTTAAAAAATGCTGTTTCATTCAACACCGACCGTTTAGCCTCCATTTATTGAATAATCCTGGCTTACAAATTAGAATTCTTTCCCTATTCAACCCATCAATCTGAGAACTTTGGAACCCCTCCTGATCACTTCGGCATTGCAAATCTGATCCTTCGAATCCCAATGAACGTGTTTCTGATTGCTCCAACTCTGGTAAGCTTGTAAATAATATGCTGGCAATTTGTTCATTTCCTTCTTGTCTGCAAGGCCAGCCAAGGAACGCACAAGTTCTTTCATTAAGCAAACCTACAGTTCCTCTTCTATCTAATCCCATGCCATTGTCTGTCCAGTTCCAATTAGGAACTACATTAGCAGTCCATTGGTGACATGGATTAACAGAACAAATGGGCTGACCCCCTGAGCGCTTATCTACAATAAGCCATTCGAACTGTTTGCAAAATGCCTGTAATCATGAAACAACTTATTTATGGTATTGTGTATCAATTCGTATTAATCAAACATTAAACGCGACTGTAGTTGCCAAAGTCGTTAGATGAAAGCGAATAAATTATTTAGAACGTTACTTGTTGAAAAATAAAGTAGCATTTTCCACTTTCACGATGGTACACCAAAGGTCGATTAGTTGTCTGGTTGCAATCACATTGGCCGTATTCTCTTTCTATAGGTTCTCCATAGAACGCCATATTTTCTGCGCATGGGCTTCCTAAATTAATGCATTCTCCAGTTTGCTTATCCCGACGTTGTCCGTTTGAACACTTTTGCCTTTTTAGAAAATAACCCGAATGCGAATATTTAAAATGCAGATATTTCGTTAATAAATGTATAAAGAATCAACTATATATAAACACCTTCCAACTTGTGCCTGTGCATTAGGCATCATTTCTGGGCGTTTCTGGTACTCATATTTTTCAGACTCAGAGGTTAGCAATGGGTCTCTGTCGCGTTCCGTAGTAGTTCTTCTACTTGTTGGCCGCGGCCGGTAAGAATGAGGAGGTGATGTAGGATAAAATTGGGGAGGTGCCGATGAATAAGATTGAGGTGGGCGTAATGTAGGTGCCATTAGAATCGGGTTCTGCCAAGCAAAACGTACTCTATTATTTTGAGAATGTTTGCCTATCGATTTAAAAAAACAACAACATAAATTATCTAGTTGCGTTCTGTCTGACCGTTTTCGTATAAAACCACATACAAAGCGCAAATATATAGCGCATTACCTTCTTGATAATTCTGCCTTGCATGTCTACGTACAGATGAAATACCTGCAACTGGACCGAGAAAGCCATTGTATAAGACCCCGTCCTTGTCTCCAGCATATTGATGTTCGAGAATTCCATCAACAAATGTTGTGACAGTACAAATGACGATAATTAACGAAACAGAGGACACCATTTTAAGGTTTTTGAACTGACATGTGGTGACACAACGATGTGGAGATCAGGAATAAACGATTGGAATAAATTGAACAGCAGAAACGGTGTAGAACTTCATTTCATGTAGCACAAACTGCGAAAACAACTGAGGATAGGTTAAGTTAATGCTGTACCATGAACCATAAAGCTTTACAATATTTTAAAGGATATTTAACCACAAAAGCGGATGCGTTTTAGTCTGAGAAGCAATTTTGACTTGGCACGTCCTCATATTCGTGTCTATACCAATATAAAATTAATGTGACGGCCCTTTTCATTTGCGCAAGTTGCTAATTTAAAGAAGCTGAGGTTAGTACGAGACTACAGATTGACAATGTAGCGACTCATTAAACTTTTGTTGTTAAATACAGATTTCGTGTTTGTTTTTGTATATAATTTTATTGTTTTTATAAGCTTCTAAACAACGAACGTTTCACAGAAATTGTACATCACATTGGCATTTGTATCGTCAATAAGTGTGTACATTTATCATCGATTGCGTAAATGAAGAAGTTACGTAGTAAGATACTATACACCTAATAAACTAAAGTTTTGTTATATAAGCTTACTTACTTAACGTACATAATATATAATAAGTAATTCTTAATTTGGTTTGTTGAATGTATATCAAATCAATTACATTGTCGTCGTTTTTTAAGATACGATATTTACAGTACACACTAACTTAAGGAAACAATATTCTATTCATAACACACGTACATAAATGCTCTCAGAATACATTAAAACAAATCAAATTCGTTCATTCATACATTTTGCACACATTATCCAAAACATGAACTTTGAATAATAATCATATCATGACACACAAAACAATACGATTACTGAGTTATTTTATCGTAGCCGAGCGCTATATCGTCTTTATCTAATTCTGAAAGAAAAGGTGTCCAAAATAATATCTTTGTAAATGGACTTTCACTTAAACGATCTGCTTTCTAAAACGATAAAGTTCAATACGCATGAAGCGCATCGTTCAGGGATTTAAAAGTTCAATTAGGTCTTTCTATACGGCTTTTTATTGTGCCGACAAATTATCAAGAAGTGCTGGCATACAGTATTGATACTGTGTGTAGGTCTGTCTGTAATTAATTCAACTGTGCCTACCGTACTTGCAAGATAAAATAAAAATATTGTGTAGAATTTTGCGATTTAAACCTTCTTAAATTGGGTGTACTTATTATACGATTTTCAAACAGAAAACGTGGCACCTATACATCCATCGGGAAATAGATTTTCGTAACTCCATTCTTGTTGCAATTTGCACTCACAATTACAGTAACATAATATTGACTGGCGCATATTAAAAGGATGTAAAAGTAAAAAGTATAAAGGTGACTGATGCGAAAATTGAAGGGCAGCGTGCTGGAATTTTATCGAATAAAACCGAATCCTGAAACCTCAACAGCAAGTAGATCATTTGTCCAATGCAGGAAAGTCAACCCCAGGTTCTGATGGTTGCGCCATTGCACTTCGCATTTCTGCCATTTTGTCCGATTCTGTAAGTCAAAGTATAAAATAGCTATTAGTAAAATGTAATTCAATTGCAAAAAGTAGGGTTTTATGGGATCAAAGCAATCTGCATCCATCAAGGGGCATTTTTCAGGGACACCTGACATGCATTGTTGTGACGAACGACCTTTTACTACTCCAGCGTAGCTTGCGGTTCCTGCTCCAGATGGAGACTTTCTAGCGTCCGTTTCCCCAACCAGCCTGTGAATAAAAAAATTAATATTTAGGTTTTTGCCTCCAATTGTTCGTTATATACTTGAACCTTTATACACACCAATTTAAAATATCAATTAAAACAATAATATACTACAATATATACAGGGCCAGCAGGGTATTTATGTACATAGGTGAAAGCAATTTCATAAATAAAAATCTTTAAAACAATTTAAAAAATTACGAACATTTGGGACTGGGGTTGCCACATTCTATTGAATTCGATTCAACCAAAAGAATTATCACGTAATCGAAACGTCGACAGTCGGACAGGTTTAGGTACAAGTGCAATTTTCCCAAATCATTTAGATAGGTACGAATAGGAAGTACATAAAAGATTAAAGATTGGCGCATAAAAATATGTAAATAAATTTTAAAGGTTTTCAAGTAGGTAATCAAATATAATAAAAAAGATATAGAAGTAAATAAAATAAAATAGCTGATAATGCAGTGTGACATTATTGGCAGTGCATTTCATTTGATGCTATCAAAAAAAAACTGTAGGCGATGCTGGAAAAAATCTGCTACATGCTTATAAAAACTGAAAAATAAAATAATAATTCAGGCATAATAATAATTACTATTTCGTGAACTCACTTGTGTTGTTTCAGCAAAGGACACTCGCCGCCTTCTTGGGTGTTTAATCCGTAGATATACAGAAATCCATCATAAGAGGCGACAAGTACCCTCACTTTTCCTTCTTCGGATCCAGGAACAGTGGTAACGGCCACTACGCTTCTCATGTCATGAAATGGTGTGGTAATTGTTGCAAAAGCTCGTCCCTGAGCCCAAACTTCTGTTACTTGGGATGGCAGAGAAGATTTAACCCATTCCATCCACGAATTGTTAGGGGTTGGGGCTTCTTCTTTCACCTCCCTTTTATAGATATTACATTTATTTATTTTATACATTAGTTTCTGTTTCATTTCAAAATAAGAAAACGTTTGTAAAAACATGATAATTAAAAAAAACATACGCAGGGGCTTCAAGCCGAAAGACATGCACTGTTTCCGTATTTGATGAAACAGCAAGGAAGGCATCATCGGAGGAGAATGCGATGGAGTAAATAGAAGCACATCGCTTCATTCCTCGACGGAACTCATATAGGCGATTTCCGTTGTTTGTATTAAATACTCTTATTACAGTTCCTTTTTGGGATGCAGTGGCCAGCAATGATCCAGACATATTGAAGGCTAAAGCTGCCAGTGGTGAAGCATGAGCATGAATAACGATTTTTGCTTGTAAATTGAATGCGTCGAAAACTTGGACTTGTCCGGTAGAGGCGGAGCCTGGATATGCAAGGTAAGAGTTGTCTGCATTTACTGACAGTGCAAGCAAGCCTTTTGGATTTTGAGGAGTATCCCGAATGGTATGCAGAATCTTCATATCGCGAATGTTATGAATGTACAGCATCTCCTCCAGGCAAACAACCAATCTCTGAGGGGAAAAATACAATCTATTTTAGTCTAATCTCATTTTAATTGGAATCGCAGAGCCTAACAAATTAAAGTTGTTCATTTATTTCAGCCTATTTGCTTTGAGAATAAGTTCTTCATTTAAATTATTTTTGTCCTTAATTTGCAAAAGATTTTAATTTGAACTTACAGCACGGTTGAGACGTACTCCTAAGATAGTGTTGGCATATGAGTAGTTGCAGATTTCATTGTTTTTTCTAAAATGACAAACTCTCAGCTTTCTGGGAGATTGCAAGGAAACAATCGCTACCAGAGAAGAAGAAAATAATCTTTCTACAATTTGTACTCCATCGGTGGCAGCCTGTTCGTGTATACGGTCCAGGTTATCAAGTGAAGAGACTGATACTAATGCCCATCCGTTGTTCGTTCCCACACCCAGGGAGGTGAAATCTTGATTAAATTGTACATATAAAAGTTCCTCGCCCATTGTGAAACAATAAGTAAATTTTTGACAAAATTAAGGAGGATAACGTAGGCTTGTATATTCGTCTGGTGGTGAGTAGGAAGTAATCGTGGCGAATGAATGGTTATAATGATGTGATAAATCAGTGCTCAAAAGCAAGCGAGCACACCTAAATGAGGAAACAGGAAGAACGTTTCACGACGAGGGTGTAAGCGTGACCTGACCTGTCACCTGTGTGTTAGATTCACTAGCCTTGTTGGGACAGTTTCAGCTCGTTTTCAAAAGTCCGCACAGCTGAATTTTCAGACGTTATTCCTTTTATCAATAGCACAGCAGGTGACAAAGGTCAGGTCAGCCAGGAGGTTACACAATTGCTCTTTGATGATCACATGTAGAGATATTTGTAAAGGAATGATTAAAATCTCAGCTAATTGAAGTCAATGAACAAACTTTTAACATAAACTGTCGTGAATATTGCTTTTGAATATTTTCATCAAATGTAACAATAAAAACTGAATATGAAGCACTGAGAATGCCAAATCAGTCCACGTAGAGTCTTAGAAAAAAGGGTGGAGAAAAACGGGTGCAGGCAGGGGATGGTCCTAGAAATTTAATCCTGTGACCTGGAAATCAGTTTAATGCAGATGCTTTTATTAATGCATGGATGTTTACCGTTCAAAATAATTCATACGCTGGGTCAGCTGATTATGTATGCAATCAGCTGACTAAAAACAATAATCCAAAATATTGCTTTGGTTGAAAGTGGGCAATAATTTAGCGTGTTTTAAATTTTCTTTCAATATTACTGTTAATGGTGTGTATTGTATATCAAAATCAAACAAAGAAAACAGCACACAAAGGGAAGAGGTTGAAGGTCACATCGTTCACTTACAATGCAATAATATAAACAAAATATTTTCACTACGAAATAAGTTGAATTTTGAAAAAAAAACTATAGACAATATCTTTTCAATCGTAAATCGTTCGAAACATGAAAAACTCCTACGCATAATCTTATCGTAATTATATTGTTAAGATTACTTAAAAATTGGTGATACTGCGTTATACTTCCAGGAACATTTAAAATGCATAAGAAATGAAAAATATGTAGTGACAAGACATGGCATTTATCAAAATATGTAATTATTTCGAAACTTACCTTTACAAATTGAGGTTTAAAACTATTAGTGTGTTTTAGCACTTGCTAAATAACTTGCTTTATGGAAATGTTCCAATTTCAATCCAAACCCCCAAACAATTCTTTTGTTTTTGACCACAACAACAAGTATGTATGCTACATCATCATCATCACATGAAATGGATTTCTCTCCATGCTATATACGCAAAAAAACAAGAGAGCAGCTTCACAACAAAACAAACATGCCCATTTACTTACCCAACCAAGCCACACAATCAGCAGCTCAGCTCACAGCACAACAACGTGAGAATACTCAATAACAACAATAGTTTCATTTCATCCTCAAATCCTCATCTACAATACCAACTGCTCTACCACTGGCTGCAAAACCTGCTGTTTTAATTTTGTGTGGATTCAGGATGCACATCTGTTCTTTGTATTCCATTCCATACTATGTTGAACTATCTTGAACGCTGCCTAACTTACATTCTTATCTTAACTTAGAAGCATGATTCATAATTTATGAAATTCCGCTGACAAAGCTGTACCGCATTTAATTGCTGGTTTGTTACAAGGAAAATAAGATGGAGTTATGGAGTATCTAATCAATTTGATTTCACTGACAAAGGGACTGTAAAATTGTTAGAGTTAATAGTAAACTACATATTTAACTAAACTACCCACCGCTGACAGTGTCAGCTTATAGTCTTAATTAGTTAAATGCACCTTGAATAACTTAATTATATGAAAATAAGCTTTTTAATTTTTAATGATATATATACCTGTAGTCTGTCTGTATGATATTGCTTGTCCGTGTGATATTATTATTCAAGGTACTACTTTCGGTATTGGGTATTGTCAATTGATGAATAAAAGAAAAGATAACAAATTTATAAAATTTAGAAGGCAGTCAGCATCAGCAGTAAAAACTGAACTTCGCTACCAGGAAGATTGTTTGACTCTTTGTTTGATTCTAGATGCAAGCTCCTACGTACAATAGTGTCTACTGGTTGATACATCTAGCCAATGCCATATATACTACTTTTTATATAGAAACTACACACTATAAAACTCACTTTATCGCACATAAATACTTATATTTATATCATGCACAAATTCTCTTATTCAAAGACTACGATAGATAGATTTGCTTGCACTATAAAATAGATATAGCATTCAAATTCTTTGCGCTGCTGAGAGAGTTACATAGAGGATTTCAAGCAACCTTTATTCTATAGACTCTACAGAGATGTGCATAATGTGCAAGCTGGGGTTATCGCTTAGCATTTTAGCAAGCATAATAATACGATAATGATTTTTACGAATTTGGTACGTTATTGACGATGACTATCATATCATGTTACGTATTCAAATGTGCAAACATGACAAAAATTAATTGCACAATTAATAATATTGGTATGTATTTAGTATCTATTTTGCACAATGTGACTGGCAATGATGGAAGGTTATTATACGCCATACGCAGATCGCAAATTACTGCAGGTTGACTTTGGCAATTAATCATTATGAGTGAGACGTGTAACTTCGGTAACTTAACTTTTTTAACGTTAAACTATTCATCATTATAATGCGCGAATGAGATACTTCGATTAGATTTGATAGATAATGCTTCTCTGATTCTGCTCCGAAAAAAAGAATTTAATTTTTTGTCACTAAATTTGTAGCGAATTCAATGACAATGACTTGATTGAAATTTGAACAAATGAAATGAAAGAACATGGAATGATGAAACTGCTATGAGAATTCAATCACCACAGACGAAGCCGTATAGTACACGTTTTAACTTAATGAGATTTGTTGGCTGGCGGAGTACTGTTCGTTTATGACCCGTGATTCATTCTATTGTATTTTTAAAATTTCTAAAATCAATTTATTAATATCCGGCTAAAAAATTATATGTAACAATTAACCTTTTTTACATACTCGTCCATTCTATTTGTTTTTCCTTATTATTCAGCTTATTCTGTTTATTTATGTCATTGGATCATTCATATTGGTTTTTTATCCTTCTTGCTTTGGATTTTCAAAAGAATTTTACGTGTGACGTTATTTAATAAAATGTTCATGTTAATAAAAACAATTCGTTTATAGTAATAAATTCATGAGTGTCGCTAAATACGAATGATTATCTAACTAGACCCTTGATGAGTCTTACTATATACTAATACCAATATATTCCTACAAATACGAGTATAAATTTTTGCGACTGTTTTTGAAAGAATGAATGTTCTTGCTGTTATTAATTTAATTGTCTACTGAAACGAGTTTAAATATAACACAAGTGCAACCAATAAATCTGAATCTTTATTTTCCACACATTCAATGCTCTTTGTTTCCGCACTCGCACTTTTGTTTTTGTTTCTACTTTTCCATCTACTTCCTGGATAACAAACCAGTGGCTGAATTAGATTCCAGTTCTATATTAATTTAATAGATGGCACTAAAAGTACAACTTTTGACTTGTGTGGTGAAAGTAGCGTCAGAATCTCTTCAAGTATCCAACTATCCAACTATCCAAGGTTTGAAGTTTGTGCACAGAGAAAGTCAGCCGCAGCCCTACAGATCTATCTGGATTCCCGAATGCACGGTGATTAGATGTTAGAGTTAGATACACAGTTTTTTAGGATTTGTTTAGTATACTAGTATTTACATGTTTTTCATCTCATGAAACAAAATTTTAGATGTGAATAAAATGCACAAATAACATCTCTCATTACCCACTCAATAATGAATCTGAGTTCGTAAATTTTGATACGTAGTGTAATGTGGTATGTTAAGCGTTTACTATGACGTACATACATTTGCATACCGCTTTGATGAGCAGTGACCTGAATACTTAATCTATTACGCATTTTACGCATACTTGAGTTCATGGTTAATTATATAAACACTACACTTTCTCGCAATGTAGAGAAAATTTGTAGACGATAATATTGCCCTCACTTAAAGCAGGTAGCATATGGTTTTGTAGAGTGGTAGTTAAAATTAATTAGTTCCTCAGTATTTAGGTAGTAAGTTAATATACTGACTTAATGACTCATTTTAGTTTCGTAATTCTTAAGATTGTTTGTTCTTTTTCTCTTTTTAGGTTTTATTTCTTATTAAATTATCAGAACCAAATAGTGCTCGGGGATACTTGAGATTTCTGATTTCTTTTGTTGATTTTACACCAACGCACTATATTCTCATCGTTTACGAGTTATCTATGTATCTGGATATGTATTATCATTATCATCAGTACTTAGCATGTAACTTAACGGTTTTGGGCTGAAATCTTAAAGGAAGCGTGAAAAACGTTCCATGGAATATGTACGAAAAATGTTGGCTACATGTCTGTATTTTAATTTAATGTTAGAATAATAATTTTTTATATGGAACATTAAACAAAATAAGATAAATTACTCTTTATTACCATTACTCTAATTGTAACAAATCTCAAGTTTCAAAAAGACTGCTACTGGTATCAATTTTTTAAACCTAGCCGGGTGTCGGCCTATTGCATATGTCGTAGTTCACATAATTTCTTGGAAATTAAATATTATATTACTATTATTACCAACATCTGTAAAGTTTATTTTATATTCTTCCAGTTTCTGCTGAGCCAATAAGTGCGTGAAGTTGTGCGTATTTACTCGTCCCATTTTAAGCTCATCTTTCTTGACAGACCAAAATCATCCATGCGGAAGCCTGGTAGTTACATTGTAAAACGACGTGTCTCCAACAGTTTTTATGCAGCATTTTCAAATATAACCATTTTAAGAATGCCAGCATGGCTTCGGTGAGAATATGGTCGGTTTCTTCGATATAGTAATATAGTACCAAAGCCAAGTTCTTCATGATGACTTCTCATTTTATCATTATCATGATGATGATGAGATACGTATCAAAAAACGGGCCACACATGTGGAATATAATATGCGTAAGGAATTTTTTGCCGTGGTATTTTGTTTTGATGTCTCTTCCGATTGGGCTTGGACTGGAAAATAATGGGGCTTATGGGTCATGCTTTAAAAATAAGAACCGACTCCAAAAAAAACGCCATATTAACGACAAACGGTAGGCGAATGTTTGTGCGTAGGTTGATGCACTCAGTTGGTACATATAATAGATTCGTTAGAAGCTCCTTCAGGATATTTTTCTGCTAAATGCTTTTGTTCTGCTTCTTCTTTCATTCCCATTTCGGGCACATCTTAAAAGCCTCCTCATTTTGAACAAGCTACATCTTAAATTGCTTCTCTTTTGGCAAGGGCAGTAGCAAAAAATCCACAGCTGGTTGTAGAAGCTCATGAGCTTTTGTTACCCATCTAAAATAAAGAGAAACCTAAAGTCCCTTTTGTAACAAGGAAAGGAAAGCAATTCTAGTGATACAGATGTTAAGTGTTCCTGGCTCACTTCTTGAAATGTTGGATTGGACCCATAAAAAGAAAGAGTCAGTGCAAATATTATAGTGTAAAATGTTGTTAATGAAAACAGCCTTTCTTCTTTTGTTTCTTTTTATTTTATTATTGTGTCATCTCGTTGTGCTTACAATTTAGTCAATTTGCTTTAGAGGTGTTTGTTTACTTATGTTTATGTATCGCTTTGTTAGCTTTCTTTTGTTTGCACTTTTTGACAGAAAAGAAGAAGCGAATTTCCTTATGTATGGACTATGGACATCTAGTTTTGATGTTTGTTTGAGCCAAGCTAAAACTTAACATTGCAAATTCAAATCAAGTAAAGCAGTATTCTGTAAATGTTTACAACTATGATGAAAAAATTGTTTCATTTAATGTCGAAATTTTGTTCCAGTTCTTAGTTAAACAAAAATTATGATTTCATCAGTTGGCTCTGTTTGCATGGATGATACAATATTAAATATTTTGAAGCGATTAAATATTTCCATTTTATATCTTTTAACAGAGCGTTCACAGGATAAAATTGAGCAGATTGAGCGTACGTGATCCCCGTAACCGTAAATTCTTTCTTCAAATATTGACACACAGCAAGAGCAAGATGAGACAAAAATATTCCTGGAATTCCCATGTGAAGCAAACGATGGGAACGGGAACAACTATGGGGAAAGTTGATAGACAGTTAATAAGCGAAATGAAAAGCAAGCATTGTTGGATACTGCAGAAGCACGCTGTTTTTAGCTTTTCTCCCTTCACCATTGTAACTGGTAAACAATATAGTGTATTGCGTTGTGCGTCGCATCTACAATGCAAAAAATTCTTGATTGCATTGCATCTCCGTTGGCAGTTATCATCAAGATTAATATTTTCCTTTGTTGGAAACGGAGTATCAAATCCTCTCCATATTTGAGCTCCGATAGTATCAATACATACAAAGCATTAGTATTGTCTCCATTTTGGCGTATGCTAAATTTTTTAATAAACATCATATGCAGAAAGGCTCGTACAATTTATCGAGAATCATGTAAAATGTTCGATATGCTGAACCAAACGATGGCAGTGTAAGTAGGCTTGCAGCTATACTTTTGTGCGTAAAATTGATAGTTTCCCCTTTCTCGTTTTCTCCATCAACTCCTATTCTTGAAAAGCAAGCACAAGAGCATATTTATTGAAACAAAAGACCATCTTACAGCAGTCATAGCTGATGGCAAGAACTGTGAAAATGGAAACGAAGGTATTTGTTTACGAAAAATATTTATGAGGTTAACAGCATGCGTGCAATTCACAGTGTAACGTTACACCATCACGTAATATCATTTTGCTCGACCAACTTATTGTGATTCATAGGAAAACTTGGATCATTTAAGAGGATGTAAACTGTAAAACAGTTCCTGAGATAAAACGTTTATAGGAAAAATCTTTAGCCGAATAGGAAAGTATTGTGGGTGGGCATTATTTTATGGCTCACGTCTGTATCGGAATCTATAACCTTTAACACTCATGTACCCTTATGTGACTGCATATGAGCAATAAATATATATTGTTTTGCACTTTGTACGTTTTACGTTCTGCTTGTACTTTTGAAAGGCTTTTAAGATAGGTCACACGTGTCAGCAGGGAGTATGTATGAATAAAAAGGGGAGGATGGCGAAGAACAAGATCGGCTGGTTGTCTTGAGTGTAAGTCATCCAGATGAAAACTTGTGTTCTGGTCTAGCACTCAGTTTGATATTCTTGAGATTCAGGTCAAAGAAATTTTCATTGCATTATCATTATCATTGACTACACAAAAACGGTGTTATATGTACTGGTTATTTGAATACCAAAAATATATGATAGCAAAACAAACAACCAAAATTATATTCACAATACGCACACACTTCAATCTTTTTTGGGGCAATCGAAATTCTTATTTTACTACCAACAGGCAGCATACGTATATACATAGTGGGAAGCTAATAATAGCGCATATAAAAGCTACAGGACGTAATTTTTCTCTCATTGATTTACACATAAAAGCTCGTGGTATGCATGATGGCAGCCTCCAACAATGCCACCACTTGATGCTCTTATTTTTGGTTTACTATATAAAGAAATGGATGCCGATCACCACTGGCTATGACGATGTCTCATTTATCCTCATATTGCTGTCATTCTCATCTCCTTCCGAGATGATCGCTGTTGTGGCAAAATAGCTTTTTCCGTCTAAACATAAAAGAAAGTAGAAACTCTTAAGTATGTACTCTTGTATCTTACCATATGCTTGCATTCATATTGCATCTCCTTCCTGGTGTATTTTTGGATTACAAAAAAGAGCTGCTATAAATGAAGTACATACAATGAAGTAGGCTCGGAGAAAGAGGAAAAAACATAACATGATGTCCACCAACTAAAAGTAATATGACGTCGACTAGGCGGACGTGGACTAAGAGGAGAAAAAGTTGACTTTGCATCCAAATAAGAGAGCTTTCACTTTCTTTCATTTCTTTACAAAACATTGCAAATGATGCGGTGTTAAGTAAAGTGAAAGTAAAAACCACTTGTTTTCATGGTTTACTTACAAAGGTTTAGCAAGTTGGCTCTTCCGGTGATGGTAGCACATCTGTGCTAAAAACTTTCAACGAGAATGTAAATATATACGTTTATAAATATCTACTTACTTTTCTCTCTCTCTCTTTCTAAATCATTTCTTCTAAACATTTTCTCCCTTCTGTGTCTAAACTACCATTGAGCCATTAGGTATGTGCTATATACTATAACTTTACATAAATACAGAAGACTATAAACTTATAGTTTAGACAATTATCTGTACGTTTACGTGTGTTGTATACGGTCCTTACAAATAAAAAAGAATTTGGTATACAGCGCACAAGATTTTGTGCATTTGTATCACACTTCACACAAAACCAGCAGATGTACTTGAACAAGTGAAGAAGTAGTGAAGTGGATTTCAGTTGATTGTTTTGATTCAGTCGTTATTCCGTCACCCCATCATTTTGTTTAGCAATTGTGATGTGTCGTTGACCCATCATCATTTATTATTACGTTTGTCAACGTTAACTAAATAATGATGAATAATATTATT
>JAQFYG010000221.1:0-39368 GCA_034694325.1 Entomobrya corticalis | reverse complement strand
TATGTATGCTCATGTTAAATCAAACTTTGCTACATTTTTTATTAAAAACAGTACAATACGATTTATTATACGATGCCAAAAGCAGCAGTGGCGTAACATGTTCTGACTTTCACTTCACTATTCACATCCTGGAGTTCTTCCTCCAGCATCTAATAAGATGTTACGTTGTTACATTTGGTAAGTTACACTTGCCAGGCTGCAGGACTACTACTCCCGACCCTAGTAAATGCCATCTCACTACGACCCACGGTTACTACCCTGTTTACAGCACTGAAAGCCAGACTACATGGTCTCGGCTCGGCTACATAAAAAATACAACAGAAGAAAACACGACAAAAACACAAATGCAATCCATTAGTAAGGTTTGTACGTGTACACATCTACGACAGATTGTGAATGGATGGACTATGCTCTTTTTTGGAGTCTCGTTCGGTCGTTGTCTGCCAACTCCCTGTGCGTGTGTTTCTTTTTTATTTGGCTCCTTCATCCCCGTAGCTTCCTAAGACCCTTAGCTGTAATCCTTTAAGATATATTTGAAAAAATAAGTGTACGTTTGCCACACTTTTATACAAACATTCAACATCCACCTGCCAAATAGTACTGTCAGGGCCATGTTTCAAATGCTGAAGTCTCCAAACTAGAAGTCGAATTAGTTAAAATAGTCGCAAAAGGATACCTATTATACAAGTCCAAGTCGAGCCACGGTCTCATAAATATTCTCATTTAATCTTTGAAACGTAAAATTGTGAATATAATTTTACAATCAATGATCATATAGCAATGGAAGTAGGTTATGGTAAACAGTAAAAGCATTATCAGCTTAAAAAGAGACGGGGGTATTTTTTACTTTCATCCGAAGACTTCAGGTTGAAGAAGGTTATGAAAATCTGATTCAAAGAGAATCAAAGTAGTAGACCCAGACAGACCCTCGACTAGACAGACGGTAGCAGCAAAACCAGACAAAATATGTAGAGAATTTTCTGAGGGTGAATCAGATTTTCGTTACATGGCTAGATAGAGTAGCTTAAGGCTATATCCCATTATCCCATTTGATGTAGATATCCAGTTCTGCTGGATTGCATTATTTATCAGCAAGTAAAAGTACATATGTACAATATACATTCATTTCAATTTAGTATTCCACCTTTACTAGAATTAATATAATTACAAATCTCTCTTCGTCTCAATCTTAAATATAGAAACAAAGTTGTTTTTACATTCAATGAGACCAAGATTTGTAAAAGGTAGACTACACTATACCTGTAATCTGTAATCATTGTTTTCAAAGGAAAAGAAGGGTGAATATTTAATCACAAATTTGGTCCAACGTTTGATGCATTTTAGAAGAATTTAACAATTTCAAATATACGGGATGAATACTACATACTTGTCCGCAGTCTGCACTTTTTATTCAGACAACTTGAATAGAAATCGTTCAAATATGAATACCTAGACTAAAAACAAACGTATAATATGCTCTTGTATTTTGTGCCGTTGTACTTTGTACTTTATATTTACTTTTACTTTATACTAGCCGAATAAGAAGAGATTTGACGTAAAAAGAAAGAGAACACTAACTTACCTCGCTTAATAACGACTAAACTACCAGACATCTCAGACATACATAGTACCATAGTAGAAGCGAAGCAGTAGTAACTTGTTCCGCATTAGAGTGGAAAGAACCACTAGAGAACCAAAGTTACTACAAGCATTTTACAAGGAAGTGTTTTGTTTGCTGGTGTATGGCTGTGCGTTTGTCTGTTCATTGCCCTCTCCGTCTTATCCCTTTTCACTTCTTGCCTGCTGTTGCCAATGCTGCCCATCCGTTTTCAGCCAGCAGCAGCGTTAGCGTTATAAAGTTGACTTGAGCATGCCATCACATCAGTCTATCATCTATTTTCTGAATTATCTCCATCTCCATTCGCCGTCTACACGGCCTACGATAATTCGAATAGAATAAGAGAGCGAAGCATTTGATATCATTAACATTTTGCCATATATGCCATGTCATACATATAAAATGCTCTAACTGTATGTACATTCTTATTTATTGGTTATGTCTGTCCCTGTCTACTTGTAAAATACCAGATTCGATCCGTCAGCAAATTACATCTTACGTCATGCCATAAAAATAACTAATCCAATGTTGTGACGTAACTTTAACTTGTAACTTCGTAAGTATGGGGCAACCATCACCTATATCACCCTACATAACGCATGCATACATAACTTTCATTGTTATTGTTTCATTGTTTTTATAAAAATATTTACTAAATGTCCGAAACTTTTATTCTGAAGGTTTTGTTTTTAGCTTGTCATTGCTGTGTCAAAGTCAGAATATATATAGTACATAGTAAGCAAGTAAAATGCCGTTTAATGCGTACACGGATTTGGTACGTTGTTCTTGTTGTAATAGTAGGTGGACTGATGGAAGCAGTGGAACACTAAAACAGTCATCGGCCTTTATAATTTAGCACAAAGCAAGACGAAGTTGATGAGAAATGGCGCAATACGATACAAACAGATTAGGAAAGCATATTAAGCTTCAGTAAAAGATTTTTTATAAATCATATGATAAAAGCTTGCAAATATTAAATATATTCAGACTTAGCACAGTAGTTTTTAGAACAAAGGAAAGCAATAAACAAGCATTGAACATTACAGTAATAATATTAGAAGTATAATGATAATGACGGTGGTTAAAGTTAACTACGACTAAACGAGGGTGAAAGTATTTTGATAGTATAGATGCTATTTGATATAATGATTGATTTCTTCAACAAATTTTATGACAGAATTTTATTTTCCGCTGCAAAAACTGACGATTGATTGCAAACTTTAAAACACGACACGTAACAAAACGAAAATAGGTAGAAGTTATTTAATAGTCGATAAAGGGGAAAGGGGAGCTGAAGCTGTTTTCAACTTGTGTGACATTGCATTCAAGATGCAAGAAGATAGAACATAGAAGCATCACATTATGACTACGATATGTATTTTATTCAATTGAATGTATAGAATAAGAAATCATATTTTAAAATTATTATAACTACTCTCATTTCTAATTCATTTTTCAATTAAGGGAATCGAGAGAAAAAAAGCCCAGATTTAATATTAAAGTTAGTGTTGATTTTGTTATATATGCAAAGTTATACTTACATAAAAGTTTATGTTGCTTTACTCCCATTACATAATATGTATTATCTCCTCATATACCAAATTCGCTTGACGTTGCTCCGATTGCGTAGTCGTTTTGTTTTACAGTTTCTTGAGAAAGCAGTGAAAGCAGTAGCTTTCTTTCGATATCAACTGTCGCTAAATACGGGGAATTCGTTAAAGAGAAAGCTCAGAACAGAGATTCATGAGAATTGCCTACTATTAAAATGATAAATGCAAAAATTCTCAAAATTCTAAAACGGTAGAATAAGGAAATGTTTGCTTTCTTTGGGGATTCGGATTTGGGATTGGATTATTGGATACATGGGGAAATTGAAGAATTGGGATGCTAAGCGGTGAAAAAGTCCAAGCAACATACAAAGCACGTGTAACTTATTGACGGCTTTATTTTTTTCATTGTAAGCAGTATTCAGTCTGCTACTGCTGTGTGTAGAGTAGAACAGATACAGAGGCATAGATACAGCAGCGCAGCATCGCATGCAAAGCAGAAGCAGAGCTTTTTATACGCTTCATTCATACCCTTTTAGACTTTAGCAAATGTGATGCACGTGCACGAGCGAGCACGATGCATTTTCTGAGTTGTTGATGTTTGTTATTTGGGGAAGCCACAGCTGTAGATAAATAGCCCGTTCATTGTTTTGCTTTTATCATAATAACAACACAAACAGATGATTAAAGCAATTAATCATATTCATTCATAGATTAATGTGTAAGTAACTTATCGGTAAACGGTCAAAAAGTGAGTCGTAAAGTAAAAAGTAGTTATTAAGTTATTAAACTGGAACTGTTTGCTAGTTTTTAAAGTTAGTAAATCCCAAGAACTGTATATATCATTTATTAAAAGATTTGTTGTTTACATTACAGGAGAAAACGTGACGTGATGTAGGGAAACTAAAACCTTTTGGATTAAAACCTTAATTTGGACAACAAAAAGACCATCATGCACATTGACAACTGATTCACTGATGACTTTACTACTATTTTTTTCTTTCTAATCTACAATCTACCGGCCCCAGAGACAGGCCCAGTAAATGGAGTTTAAAATTTGTTGTTTGTTCTGCATAATCATCATTGACTGCCAGCTGGAAAATTTCAACTTTTCTGGTGCCACTAGACTGTCGTGAAACCATATTCCATATTTTCACTTGTCAACAGTCGCAGGATTATAAATTTAGTGTATATTTTACTTTAAATGTTAGCTTTTTTTCTATCGTTGTTGTCAATACATGTGACCTGCAGATAGACATTTAGATAGTAGTTTTTAGTTTTGATATTATTATCAAAGAGGAAATCCGACCTGTGTTTCAGTTGTTCGAATTGTTTAAAACATTACAAATTTATCCCACGTCCCACTAAAATTATAAATTACTAACCAAAGAAGAATAGATCATGGATTTACTCCCTAAAAGCAGCGAGGAGTTCACAAAAGAGGAGTATTGGAATGAATTCTTCAAGAAAAGGAAGGACGTTCCTTTTGAATGGCAAGTTCCAAAATGCCAAGTACTTGGCACTATTACTTTAGTATGGTGGTTATACTCTTTAGCTCTAATTGAACATTATTGTGATTTTTTCCTTATAGGTATGGCGAATATTTGGAACTAGCCGAACTTTTGCATAGGTACATTACTGTGAAGGATAGATTATTAGTTGTTGGATGTGGGAATTCTACCCTTGGACCAGAGTTATTTCGATTAGGAATTAAGTAAGTTGCTGATATAATAAATTATATTTGCTGTGCAAGTTTTAGCTGCAGATTCAATTCCTATTTAGGCAGGGGTCTGCTGTCCGACGCCATATCTTATTAATAAAGAACCTTACCTGTCATTTCATTACAGAAACCAAGTAAACATTGATATAAGTCCCGTGGCAATCAATCAAATGTCAAAGAATCACCCAGATGTAGTTTTTAGGATAGGAGATGTCACAAAATTGGAATATGAGGTGTGTAACTTGGTTGTTAGTGTCAATAATATCTATTAAGATTTTTGATACAAATTTTATTCATATAACGGTTGATGGATGGATTATTACGTATGTAATGTTTAATACGTAGCTAATTAAGATTTTAAATCACAGGATGCATCCTTTTCAACTGTGCTAGATAAGGGAACATTTGATGCACTGTGCCCGGCGACTATAACGAACACCAAGGAACTAACTGAACCTGCTAACTCAAATAGTACTGCTGCAATAATGCTTCAGGAAGTTAGTCGCATTATTAGTTTAAGAGGAAGGTTTATATGCATTTCACTGCTACAACCGCATGTAGCCTCAAGATTGCTTTCACATTTTCACTCATTGGGATGGATGATTAGAGTACATCGATGCATAGATGCAGAGAAGAGAACTGAAGAAAGAAATTCAGAAAATACATACATTTTCCCTGTGTTTATGATAATTTTTACGAAAATGAGTCTTCCGGTAGGATTTAATCCGGTAGGTTTCAGTGCTTCTACTTTACTCATGTTTATTTAAAAAGCTTTATTTAAAGGCGGAAAAATTAATGCAGCTAATATAATATATTTTTATCAGATTCTCGAAACCAGTAATTTGGCTAATAACAAACTTACACGTTTTAATACCTTGGAAGAACTATTTGAACATATTAAGGAGCAGCAGAATTTTGCAGTTGTGAAAAGAGGATTAAAAAATTTAAGAGCATTCGGCGATAAAGAATTGTCCATGAGACTTGCATCCAGCTCGACTGGAGAAGATCGTTACATCCTGTTTATCATCGACATTGCAAGTTTTCTAAAAAATCCACTTCAAAAAAGATTTGGGATTTTTATAGTACCTCAAGGACGGTAAGTATACCAATTTTATTTAAATTAAATTTGGCATAATATGCATGAATTGATAAGTTATGAAGTTCATTGATGATCCATTTATTTTTTTAGCGAATCAGAATGGCTGTTTGGAAGCCCGGAGGGACGAAAGCAACTAGCTTATCAAGTTGGCTTCAGCCGTCTTGTTGTGGTTCATTTAATACGAGGCCAGCACTATGCTAGTTTGGAAGAAGTGCAGCACGAAATTAATGACCCGTTGGCGTCGCTGGCTCCGGCAGCTGTGGCAGAGAAAAAAATTAAGGCAAGCACAACGTTTAAACAAAGTAAAAATAAGTCATCTAATTCATTTCATGTCTCCAAGCGTGTATTTGGCTTGGCTGGTTATATACTTTGTAACGACTATGTTACTAAGCTAGTTAGTTAATGTAGAAAGCAGTTAAGTTAGATGACTGTTAGTCCTAACGTCCTAAGTAGTGATAAATGTAAATGTATCTTACCCCTTTGTACTACGGACTACTTACAGTTATTCAATTTTTCCCAATGATAAACATTTAACAATTGGAAATGCTATTTATTGACACACATATTTTTTCTTTAGAAAAGTATCAAAACCTGAAGAACAAATTTTCTAATAGAGTAGTATCTTCCACATCATTGTTAAAATTAAATGAAGAAACTTTTCGCATATCAGTGGTAGAGGAAGGTTGCTTAACTTCAGCATTAGCATGATTTTTCAGGCTAAAAGCGGACTGTTTATGCTTATCAAATATGACAATAGCTGGTGCTTTAAAATTTTCACATGACATCGGATTTCTTTCCACAATAAAGTCCCCAGCACCACAGCATTTGTCGATATTATCCTTTTCTTCATGAAAGGATGACATTTCGTACGTTGATTCTACTTGCGATGGCATGGATCTATTGTCTACTAATCTAGTTTTCTCATCTGCTGCAGTAATTTGTAGTTCTGAACTAGCTTTTTTCAGTTTCTTTCTATAACGTTTTTCTTGATGTTTCTGTGCATCTAGTGCGCGTATTCTTGATCTCTCTTCTTGAACGGAAGCAAGCACGGCCACGGTTTCCTTATTTAGTTTTCTTAACGTTGAGTTTTCTTTTACCAAATCTCCATTAGCTTTTCTGGTGAATGCCAATTCAATATAGACCAGTTGTAAAGTAGTGTTTGAAGCAGTTTTCGGAACTTAAGATTGTGTTAAACTTAATTTTATTACATATTACCTTAATTCTTTAATTTCTACCACTGATGTCTCCAACTTCTCTGACACAACGGAAATTTTTTCCTCAAGCTGTTTCAAACTACTGCTGTATCGCTCTGTCAAATTTTGGTTATCAGCTAAGGCCTTTTCATATTTCTCACTCAACAAATCTAGTTTTTTAATGAGCACACTTCGTCTTTCTCTGTAGTCGGACTTTTCTTCTGTCAATTTCTGGCGAAGTTTTTGTACATCCTCTTGTGTATCAAGAAGCTCTTCTATCAGTTTCAAAATTCTGTTTCGGTCATCTTTATTAATGTCAAAAATCGAAGGTAGTTTGTCATCTGATTCTGTCTTCGTCTTTGCACTTAAGACACCTTTGGAAACATGTCCGGTTAGTTCAGCTAGAATTGAGAGAGGTTCATCGTCCATGTCCAACGAGTAATGTAAATATTGCTTTGATGTGCTGCTAAAATTCGAATGCAACACAGTACAAGTTGAATAATCTTTTTGATGCTATTGTTATGTAATTATAAAGTATAAAAAGTTGATCAGTATATTTTCTAAATTCACACAGGCTCCAGTTATGACTGCTGGTAATGACGTGGGAAGTCGATGCATTATTCTAGAAGGTCACTCAGAATTTTCAGGCGACTTCGTTGTAGAAGACGTAACGTGTGAAGGAAAACTATTAAGAAGACTGATTTTTCTCAATAGTCCAAACGTAATTCAATCTGAAGTTGAGTTAAAACATGGTAGGAAATAAGAAAATCCTTGGCTACATTGCTTGTTGTATAGCATTTTCACACTGTCCCAAGTACTAAACATTGCTTTAATTTCTTTAAATTTGCAGCAACGAAAAGGCAAAAAACGTACAAAATACCACTGACAAACAATCTGTCATGTCAGCACCATAGTGTAATGCTGATTGGCTTTGGGATGCTCAAACATTTTTTCAATTTTTCCGAAGACAGCCCAAGTGTAAACGGTCTGATTATAGGACTCGGAGGAGGACTTCTTGCTTCATTCCTAATAAACTTCATGTCCATGGTAAGTGTTTTTATCTCCTTTGAACAGTGCTGAACTGAATCCGAATTTCCTAGTTATTTCTTACGTTTTTTTGATTCAGCTCAAATTAACTGCAGTGGAGATTGACCCGGCCATTGTAAAGGTAGCCAACGACTTGTTCGGGCTGCCTAAGAATGACGATAGACTTCAAGTAGTTGTAGATGACGGACTGAAGTTTATCCAGAGCACCGGTAAGCATGCATAAACAGAAGATTACAATGATTTTCTCAGTTGATTTTAAAAATTGCTTATGCTCCTTGGTTCCTTTTTGTACTAACAGAAAAGAAGTACAATTTAATTCTCGTTGATGTGGATAACAAATCCCAAAAGGAAGGGCTAAGTTGTCCGCCTCCTGAATTCTTGGAAGACTCGGAATTGGAAAAAATGAAAAGCGTGATGGATCCAAAAAAGTCAATTCTAATTTTAAATGTAGTTTGTCGAAATGAAGAGTTAAGACTAAACTATTTACAAAAAATAGATAAGCATTTTTCATTTACTTGTTATTACGATGTCCCGGAAGAGGTGAATAGGTTGGTGTTTTGTTTTTCTGATGGCATTGATGTAAGTAGAGTTAAAAATAATTTGTCTGCTACTGTACGTAATTCCATCGAATTCATACATTTGTTGAATGAAAATTCTTCCGCCTCTCGGCAAACAAATAAAAAAATAGTTAAGCAAAAAGGGACAAGCGAAAATACTAAATCATGTTGCCTTGATGGGCTTATAGATGATGTCGATTCTGTTTCCGATAGCTTTAAAATTTCAACTGAAACAAGTATCTGAACTAATGCGTTAAGAGACATATTATGTATTGTGTTTATTTCCGGTAATTGAGGTTAGGTGGGGCTGGGAAAGCTTTAGTGTTTAGGAACCCATATATAAATATGCCTTTTTGTAAGGATTTATTATGGATATTGATCAAATGAAAAAAGTAATAATAATAATAAGTTGAAACTTAACACACTTTATGAGCCTGCAACATATTGTTACAAATTCAAGTTCAAATTTTTGCTTCTGATGGCACATGGTAGGTGTTTCTAGTTTTGTAATAATTTGATAATCCAATAACAATCGGAAACGTAAAATATAAAATCTTCTGCTGCATATTCATACTGCAATTAAATAGATGCATTTTTTGTACGCAACAGTAAAATGCTGACATTTCAAAATGACACAAGTACTTGTGTGGAGTACTGGAGATTTTCAATATAAGAAATGTGCTAGTGATAAAGATGATGTAACAAATACCTAATTAAAAATAATTTTAAAGGACTCATTCATTTTCTTGTGCATGATATTGTTACTGTTAAAATTAATAAACCTAAAGTATAAAACTTAACATGAAAATTGGACATGTATGAATTTTAGAAACTCTTGATATTTTATTCCGCATCTTATCCGTTTCGCGTAGACATTGCGAAGTAAGTGTACAGAAAATTTGAGCTCACAGAATACCTTTCATTTCAAAGCCATTAAAAATGTAACGTCACAATTTGGACAACTCTTTCGGAGTCTTGAGTCGGTTGGCTGCTTGCCTTGTTAAACAGTTAATGATTTTAAAATGCATCATTAATTTCTTATGAATTCTTAATTTTCTCATCTAAACTTGGTTTCTGTGTACTGACATTGAAAAGCCCAGAAAGAGGTTCAAAGTGCACTAAAGTAAACATAAAACATTTAATGTGCACATAACTTGTAATAGTTTACAACGTTTCTTTTAGACCTATTGACTTCCTATTTTCTAAATGAATTATATAGAATATGAACATGATATAAAAACAGATCACAATAACATTTATTTTTCCATACATTATTCATAGCGATAAGGATTACAATACACTTACTCAAAATTACTTACTTACAATTTACTCAAAATGGTCACGACGTGCTAGAACAAAACATACCCACGTCACTTAAATTTTATGCAAATAGTAATCAGCAGCACTTACTAGTTACTTGAGATTATCACGAGTACACAACTAGGAGCGTGAAAACAAAATTCCGCATAGGTATTTATTTTAGGAGAAGTATATAGTTAAATAGCATGTCCACGACGCTCGATTGACAAATGATAGAAACTTCAATTAACCATATTTCAAAGATTGTCAATCTTATTTTCCCTTCAAGTACATATGATACAGTTTGAGTAAATACGTAAGTTTAGATATTTTATGCTTTCACAAAATCTGTTCAATACAGCTTTCTCTATCGTTTGCAGTGAATTTAAGCCGTTTTGCCTGAGATTATTTTGCAAAATCAATTATGTGTTCATCTCTAAAAGATTCTGACTGTGCAGCAAGTAACATTTTGCAACTTCTAACACATATAAAATGAGCAAGTGATGAACTTATAAATATATATATATATATCACTTGTAATGCTGACTTCGTAGTATAACAAACATTTTTATTACACTTTAATTTTATAGATATTTTCACTTAATTTGTAAACGACCTTCTCCAAACAGCCACATACAAAGTCGATCCAAAGTATAAGCTATAGTTAAATCCCCCAAAAAGCAGAGCAGCATTGACTTTTGAAGCTGTAACAAAATATTAGGATAAATTACATAACGTAGATGAAATAGATCACACATGAAACCGCAGCAAACTACAGTGATAATAGAAGATAATAATATTGATAACTATCGAATACCTCATATGGGATGGGAACTACTTCAAACTGCTCACAGAGATCAGGAAGAAATCTAGTTACCAGTGCCACTACCGCACTGCAGGACAACACAATACTATAGAAGAAGGGTCGATTTTCTGAAATACTCACCATAAAAGGATGGCCCTGTAAAAATTCAAAGGAAACATTAATAGTTACAAATTACGCTGAGCTTTTCGAATTATTTACAAACTGAACAGAATATAATAATTAATATTATCACATACCCGATAGTTTACGAAAAACGTTATGATTTGCAACGCTAACGAAATTATGTATACTGTACTATTAAGAAGATTTGGTTCAAATTTCTTCTCCAAGTCTACTTTTTCAGGTCTAAAATTTGATACAAATGTAACAGAAATCAGGTCAAACCTTATCAAAGCAACGATTGGGTTTGTCTTAAACACAATATATAATCATGACGTACCGGTCTTCAGGAGCAAACTCCAAGGATTTTCGTACAAGATACACCAATATTCCAAAATGTACAAAGAATTGCAACAAAACGGTGAGAAGGGTGTATGCGTTGAATATATTCGGTAATGGTCGCTTTTTTGATAAAACTTTGAGTGGCTATTATCACAAATTATAACAATTTAGGTTTGTTAGATAATCGAGATTATCATTAATTTGGAACAGCAACATAAACAACGGATTGAATCTTACCTTTGAATGAGAAATGAAGAAGAAACATGCAGCTAATAGTAATCCATGAAATGTAGCTTGAGAATCACTTAACTTTATTCCATCTAAGTAAAGCACTGATTGACTGTATGCCAGAACCAAAGCATTTAAAGCTAATATTTTGAACATCTGCAAGGTAGTCACCAGTGTACAACGACCTTGCTTGATCACATGACAAACTGAATAAAATAAAATAATAAAACTCATTATTTGCCAGTCTCAAGAGAAATTAAAATGTTTCAGTTTACAAATAACACGAAACTTACTGCATTCAATAGATGCCATTTTTGAGGAGAAAGGTGCGGCGATGGATGCATCTCCTAATTTGACGATCTGTGCCGTTTCTTCTTCTTCTAGTTCCTTCATTAGTTTAGCTAACTGTCGTTCCATTGCAGTTCCACCTGGGCCTGCATGACCTGCTGCTGCAGTCGAAGTAGGACCAGTTCGCCTGCTTCCGGGACGACCACTAGCAGCACTTGTGGACCTTTGTGATACTCTTCCCGTCGAAGAACCACCACCCCCTCTGGCATCTCCGCTACCGTTACTCTGATCCTTGGCTTCACGTCCTTGCTTCCTTTCAGCCATCTCAGCTAACAATCGTTGTTTCTTCTCGACCCATTCTGGACAATGTGACAATATTGCCACACCGACATGAGCATGCTTCAAAGCTCCAACATCGTTGGTACCATCACCACACATGAGAGTAACGTAACCACGAGATTTTAAAGCGTTTATAACCCATTCTTTCTGTTTAGGAGCCATTCTTGCATATACTACAACATGTGGCAAGAGTCTCGTTAGTCTGCTGACGAGGTCCTTCTCTTGATACATCATGATTCTGCTCAACCCGTCCCCTAAAACAGATATTATTTTACTAATTAATACAATAAAGTCAAGCATCAGTACAATTCCTCCACTAAGTGCATCAGTTCAGACATGACACCGCACCATGCGCTGGGAGGAAAATTGTTTGCATTGTATTAATTATAACTTTACCTGTAATACACAAGTCAAACTGAGCAACTAACTGCTTATCATCTGCTGTTTCGAATGGGTGTTTTGTAGCCGAATCAATGGACTCCCAATTGAAAGTTTCGGGATTAAATATAAGTATCATTTCTTTCACTGCCATTTTTAATTGCTTTGCTACATGACAAGCCGTCAGCGGATTGTCTCCTGTGATCATAACGACTTTGTGAGAAGAATTCATGATTTCATGAATAACTGCTTTTGAGTCATTTTTCAAAGGACAAGACACTATAATAAATCCGTGAAATGTTAGCTCAGACTCGATTTCGTCTCTGCTGAGTTGTCGAATATCTTGACTACTTAATCTTCCTAGTCTTTTGTTGCCCAAGGCTAAAACACGAGCCCCTCTTCTTGTAAATGAAAGATAGGTTTCGTCGTAGTGGGCAGGCAACTCGGCAAACTATAAGAAAACAATGTATGCATTAAAACATTATATGAAGCAAAACTGCTTGCATTGCTTTTTATTAATTGCATGCATATATACCATAGATTTCATTATTTCAGGTGCTCCTTTCACAGCCGCAAAGTACTCCGTTTGTAAACCATCTGTGTAGCCTGCTACAACAGACATTCTCTTCAAAGCTGAGCTGAAATGGAACCGATGAAAAATTTTCACTCCTTTGAGACCAGCGTTGCCAGATTTTTTGGGGACAACTACGTCTTTGTTAAGATCCCAATCAATCCACTTGAGGGTTACTTTCTCCAACGGATCACCAACAACCGTACCATCATCAAGAGTAACAAGAGCGTGACATGTGGCTAGTGTTTGAACAGTGTCATTCGATAGAGACGACAATGAGTCCGGCTTGCAGTCACCTCCTTTCGTAGCTACTCCTTCAATGACCAGGTTGTCGGAAGTTAATGTTCCAGTTTTGTCAAAGCATGCAATTTCAACTTTTCCAGCGAATGGAATCCTAAAAGGCTCTGTACAGAACACCCCGAGCTTGGTTAGGGACAACACAGAAGAATTGACAGCTAAACTTAGCTCAATTGGCAGTTCAGGGGGAACTACTGAGGTCAAAATTAATGTACATTCCAAAAACAGCTTGTACCGGTTTCGTTCAGGGTCTGCCGATCCTAAAATAATTAGACCAAATTTTACCATCGGTGCTCAAAGGTAATGACGGTAGTAATAGAAAATATTAATTAAATATTAATGTCACCAACATACCTTTGACCCATACATACGCAGCTGCAGCAACCGCAAAAATTAAAAGGAAAAGAATGAAAGCGAAAGTTTCGAGATTGTTGGCAGTCACACGTTTAACACCGTACATAATTGTCCGCAGAAGTTTTCCTTGTGACGTTGAAAATCCAGTTCTTAATACGTAACAAACGCAGCCATTATCAGGAGCTCTCAAAGCAATTGAAGATTTAGCAGGTGGAGTGTGCTGGACGATACGAGTGCCTCCAAACAAGACCCTGAGTTTTCCATCTGTATCCAAATCCAACGGTCTGTCTTCGCCGGTCGTTGCATCTGGGTATTCCGATTCAATTGGTTCCTTCATTTGTGGAACTGATTCTCCAGTCAACATGCTTTCGTCAACTATGCATGGGCCACGGAGTAAGAGCATATCACATGGAATGAGCTCATCTGCATGCGAACGACCGACGGAAACAATATCACCGGGCAGTAGTTCATCGGAATTTACAGGACGCCACTTTCGTGATCGATAAACATGAATACTGTAAGGCATATTGCCCATATTTCGAATTTCTGACATGTTCCTCAACTGCTGTTGGACCAATGTGCATTCAAAAACTACAAGCATGAAGAGTGTAAAAACGGAGTACATCCAATATTCATCCAAACACCAAAGCAGTACACAAAAAACCTTCAAAAGAAACGAGGAATAATATTTAAAATTTGTCATACGTCAAAACATTGGCAAAAACCTTTGTAGGAGAAATAGAGCCTGCTCAGTACCTGAAAGACGAAGAATGGGGCCGTAGCACGTTCGGTGAAGAGTTCTTGAAATGTCGGTATGCGCATATTCGTTCTGCAAAATATTAAAATTCAACACTTATAAATTATGATACTCTTTAAGCCAAATGATCTCAAATGTTGATTTTTAATAAATTCGAGAAGCAATAGTTAGAAAAGTAAGTGTGTACCGGTTGCCTCCAAACTTTCTGTTTGAATTCGTGATTTCCATTTCATCCGAGTATCCTTTATGATGCAAGTATGTTTTCAGCATGTGACGAACCGGAAATTTGATACACTGGAAGGACTTTGAGTCAAAATCCCATTCATATTTTATCTCTTGGAATACTATCCAAACAATCCATTTGTCTTCTTCCTGCAATTTAATAAAAACCCAAGTTAATTAGCGTTTGTCATAATTATATACACGTGAAAGAAAAAAGCGTCATAACATGAGCAATTAGTAATTGATTTTAATGTGCAGAAATAGCAATTACGATGATTAATAATTTCGGAGTCTGGTTTTAAATTTTGTACCTTGGATCTGTGTAGCTTAACCAACTCTGAAGAGCCATTTGTGGGAGTTGGTGTAACTTTGGCTAGCTTCGCTTTAAGGGGATCCGTTTCCTATTTAAATTCATTGTAATGTGTTAGGTTTAAACAAACGCATGACGTTAGATATTTTTTAATTAAATGCACATACAAAAACTTACATGTGAACATGTTAAATAAGCACAAACGTGTACAGACCAATGGCAAAATAAATAGACTAGAGTCTGTAACACCAAGATGACCGCAAGGCCTATCATTCCAGCTTCAAATGAAGACTCCGGATCTAGCCAACTACTCCATATTACTGCCCAAATGCCGTAAAGAAATGCAAACGGCCAAATATATCCGTGTAACAGCACCGGACGCGGTGTGTACAAAGACACACTTTCAACCAACTCCTCAGGATCCCCAGACGCCATGATGAACCACTGACTGAAATTGATTCAACTCAAATCTTCTCTTGTATGTGCATCAAGTCGATTATTTTAATTTGATTCCCTAAAAATAAAAACCACCATTACTAAAAATCCGAAGAAGTTCTTTTCAAGAAGCCAACTAACTAACTAGGGCATGCATGCTTGAGCTATCATTATTATTTACTTTACCAGTTCACTTTTGCTGTCCAATAAGTTGTCAGTGGGGATGGGGACGGGGACGGTGAAGAATCATTCCTAAGCTTTACTATCGCCTATTATCAGCAAATTGTACTTCCGCTTCCACAGGTCCCACAAGTACAAGTAATATTCAGTTTTAAAATAAACTACTATCAATCCATTATTTAAGAAACTTGATGAGTACAATTTAACAAATCTGGATATCTAACACATGGAACAATGAAGTAAGTACTAAGTAGCCCGTCCTTCAGCATACAATATACAACAGTAAACCGGAATCATTAAAGAAAAAAGCACTAACTAAATTGAAAATCACATGCACAATAAAATTCTTAACATTAAATATTTAGTAAACAAAATCTAACGATCTTTTATTTATCATTATGATTATTTTGGAAAAAATGACAGTGTAAAGAAAAGTGACAGCCTGAGAGGGTATTTAAAAACCCTTCCATATGACACTCGTAACGCAATGTGGAATCAGCTACATATCATCTACCTACATGGAGCAAATCTGCAAATAGCAATACAACATGTAATGCAACAATATGATACCAAAAAAATCCTATTCATTCCCATCCCATATTTACCATTTTCAAGGGATGCGGACCACAACCACAACAGCAGCTTTTCCCAGATGATGGCATGACAACGTATTACATTACATTGCATATTACATGAAGCTTTTCAAAAACCATTTTGCATCATCGTCATCGTCATCAATACTTTGAGTCGGCCAGCATGCTTTAGTATTATATCGGCACTCGGCACTACCTTCATGTTCATCGCTTCGCAACGGTGTTTCAGCATTCAGCGTTCACCTCCTTCTTCCTTTCATTGCGCTTCAACTACTTGTCTGTCAGACATGAAATGAACCTGTTTTTGAATCTTACCTCCTCGCTTACTTTTATGATCATTAAAATTACAATAAACGTTGTAACGTTGCCAAAAAGGGTCGCATTTAAAAATATTTTATGATTCATAAAATTCCTTGATTTTCCAGTAGCAGATGTAACCGTCACTTATAGGTATGCATAGGTCACGGAACTTCCTTCTAGGTAATAGGTAGGTTTCCTCAGACTCAGTCAGAAGTTTTTGGCAAAATTGGTCTTAATAAGCGACCTTGTAAATTCATTTGGTTTTGGTAGTACACGCTATCTCTTTTAGCTCTGTGTCTTACCTAAGTACCTGCAAATCAACTACGGGAGATTTGCAACAGTGGAAAATGTACGGTTGGAATGAATTTCTCACTGTGTCCCGATAATCTTTCGCCTGCATCTCATATTAATTTTTTATCAAACTTTGTGGATTTTAAAAATATAAATCTCAATTCAACTCTTCCCAATCTCAATTCAAAAGTACATATATTTATATGGTCAAACATTTGACTTGATAAAACATCGACATGTTCCAAGGTTCCAAGTGACCTTTTTTCCTTTTTCCTCTGGCTAATTTTAGATTCATGCTAATTGTTTCTGATTTCCGTGTTATTAACATTGATGATATCATTGATATCACATATTTTAATACCACCCATCATCACGTCGCGCTTTAATTTTTCTTTCATAATCATTATATATAGTGTGCGTTAATTTTAGTATAAGTATAACAATATTATTACTTTCGCATCGCATATCGTGCCCATATATATTCCATCCCATCATATCTCATATCCTGCAAAAGATAAATATTTTATGCCTATGCATGCATGTGACTTACATTTACGCTTATGATTGATAATACGATAATATTAATTTTATATAGCCTTTTTCATAATAAAAACAAATACAGATTCATAACATATCATGCATCAGTCAGCGTTAATTTTTAATAGCTTAAATGAGATAGTTTTGTATTATTTGTATTTAGATATTTCATCAACCTTTTTTACTTATGCCATTCTTTATCAAGTAGCAGAGCAGAGTCAGCAGAGGAGAGAGCTAAAAGAACAGTCAGCAGGAGCCCCAAAGACAAAAGTCAAGAGAAGCTAACGAAATAGCTGAAAAGAACATTGACATACATACTATGAATATGAATCAGAATGAGGATATGAAGCTGAAAAGGGCGACTAATGCTAAGTACTAGGTGCTAGGTTTGCCACCACATTACCACATGTACTTTACTCAGAAACTCTGTGCATCCTGCATGCATACCAAAATACCAAAATACCAACTACAAAAACATTCTACATCATCACAACATCTCATTATTCAGAGAAAAACAACATAAAAACGTTCATCTTTTCATTCTATTAGCTAATATTCACTTTAGTAGAACAATAGACAGATTAGTGGAAATTAAATAGGCTCTGTTTATTTACGATTTAAGAATTACAAATAGAGCAACAGAGCAAGCTGGCAATTAATAAAAGAATTATATAAATTTTTATTGTCCATCGTTTCTTACATTTATTAATGTCCAAATCAGAAAGTTATTGATGATAAATTTAAGCAATAAAAATAAAAGTGAAAGTGAGTCCAGTAAACAAGAGCTCAATTACTCTTCGTAAAAAGAATTCCTTACAACTTTTAGCTCTTTAAAATCGTTTAGCGTTTGATTGCCTTTCACGGGTTTTCTCAGTTCGGTTGGATACTCCTAGAAAAACAGCGTTAATTAATTTAATCGTAGTAATTATTATTTTGCTTGGTGTTGTTGAGGGAGGCAAGTGTTTTAGGTCTTCGCAGCTTTCCTTAAAGGATCTTCGGTATGTTTACAGTTTACACATCATTATCCAAATTAGATCGTCAATTATATTTCATAATATTCACGGAAAGTTTATGTCTTATGTATTGCAATTATTACAAATTACAACTACCATTTTCTATTTTTATATAGAACTGACACAATGTACCATTCTACTTTTTTAACTGTATATGTAAATGTAATTTAAATATTTGACTGAATTCTGAGGGTCATATTGTGTAATTTTCACTTAAGATTACTCAAATCAAAGTGGGCATATAATTAGAAAATTTGAAAAGGTTTATGCTGCGTATTTTAGTCATGATACCCCTACTTCTGGCCGTCATGTCTTTGAATAAATTGTTTTTAATTTTATTGGTAGGCATTGGAACTATCGCCCATTGATATTAACAATTTGTACTTCTTCTATAGTTCAGGTTCGATTTCCTAACAATACAGGTGAAACTAAGGAGGCGCCGAAAGCGCATTAACTTTATATATTTTAACATTTCATGAAGTCATACCAAATGACATCCCCTGTCTTTTTACTGTCGTGTGTCTTAAGCCAACGACCTGTTCAAATTATGTACGCAATAGTTTGTTTTACATATTTTTCATAGTATATCTTGAATTCCAAGAATTGAATGTATTATGGCTTTGCTGTCATTGTTATTGTTGACAGTTTAGAAAATGACAGGTATGCCCGAATTACATAAGTTACCACCAAGTTTATCAGAAAAAAGGAAAAGAAAAAGTGAGAATGAAAGGATCGTTGAAATTGGTTGAAACCAGCAAGTTTTTATTTTATACTTGCTTTTGAGAAGGTCATGCGCTCACCCACACCCATATCTTAAATTTTATTTGTGTATTTTTTTAAAATTTTCATCAATAATATTGCATTCGTAGGCAAATCAAAGTAACGTATAATGTGCAAAGATTGAAAAGATTACAGCTTTATTCCTAACGATTCATAATCAAAGTTTTAACTAAAACACGTAAAGAGGGAAGTAACCGTGTAGAAAGATTCTTGTCAGCTTATAGATTTATAAAGAAAAAATCAAGCTAACGCCTCCTTGAAAAAGAAATTTTGCCAAATTAACAAAAATCATTTTCCAATATATCTTAATTTTGGTGCTACATTTATAATAACAGTTGATTTTCTGATTTTTCCCGTCTCAAGTAAACGATATCAGATTAACTAAATCGTAATCTATTCGTTGACAAATATACTATAATGCCGCTATTGACTAACTGTTAATGTTTTGGTTTGCAGGGTCCACTTGAACAATCGGAAGCAGAAAACTTACTTATAAAATATGTCTAAAGTTGACCCTACTGGTGTCTATTGTAAGGAACATCCTGATGCGCCCCTTGTAGAAGATTACAGGGCGGGTGATCAGATCTGCTCTGAGTGTGGCCTAGTGGTTGGTGATAGGTATGTTTGGAAGATAGCGCCTTTGTTTCAAATGAACTCATGTTTCATAGAAGAATTTTGTGATAATGGGCTGTTCCATGTTATATTCTACAAAATATTACAGGGTTATTGACGTTGGATCTGAATGGAGAACATTTAGTAATGAAAAGGCTGGTGCAGATCCGTCACGTGTGGGAGGACCTGAGAATCCTTTATTAAATGGTTCAGACTTAACAACCATAATTGGTGGTGGTAGAGGTGATGCAGCTTTTGATGAATTTGGTGTTGCGAAATATCAAAATCGCCGATCAATCTCAAGTGCCGATCGCGCCCTTATGAACGCCTTCAAGGAAATCAACCAAATGGCCGATAGAATAAATTTGCCCCGAACGATCGTAGACAGAGCCAATAATCTTTTTAAAGTATGTACGACGCGCTTCAATGTTTATCTAGCACTAATAACATAATTTAATCTAAATTTTTAAAATAATATTAGCAACTGTTGCTTTATTTGTAGATGGTGCATGACGGAAAGAATCTTAAAGGAAGATCGAATGACGCCATTGCATCCGCGTGTCTGTATATTGCCTGTCGGCAAGAAGGCGTACCGCGCACTTTCAAGGAAATTTGTGCTGTGTCCAAAATATCCAAAAAGGAAATTGGTCGTTGTTTCAAGCTGATTTTGAAAGCTTTGGATACATCTGTCGAGCTTATCACAACTGGAGATTTCATGTCTCGATTTTGTTCAAACTTAGGACTTCCCAATCCTGTTCAAAAAGCTGCTACATCTATTGCAAGGGCAGCTGTTGACTTAGATATTGTTCCTGGTCGATCCCCAATATCTGTTGCAGCGGCTGCGATATATATGGCATCTCAGGTAATTTTTATTCAATTTTCTTATTACTAATAATTACAAGTAAGTAGTTTTTAATTAAGTTTGTATTCACGCACTTATTTTTAAATTTCTAATAGGCCTCTGAAGTAAAACGATCGCAAAAAGAAATAGGTGACGTAGCAGGTGTTGCTGATGTCACCATCAGGCAATCGTATAAACTCATGTACCCTCGAGCGGAGGAGTTATTTCCTAAAGATTTCAAATTTTTTACACCGATTGATCAACTTCCATTAGCTTAAGGAGTTCTTTTCGATAAATGCATGATTCAGGATTTTGGCGTTTGGACACGGATGCATTCGTACATATCTGTATTCTGTATTATAGAAATATATCATTCGTTGATTTTGGTTATCGAGTGATAGTAAGCATTTAGTATTTAGTAGATGTATCTCATTTTAATCTAACTTTGTACAACAACTATTACCATTTTGTCAGATTATTTTAATATAAATTATTTAAGAAATGTACGAATTATAAAGATACTTTGCTCACAAGAAAAAGAACTGAAGTGGTAAAATAGTTTTGCAAAGGCAAAGTTAATTGAATACAAAAATCTGAGGTTAAAAGTATCTTGTCATCGTGAATGTAAGCTCAGGAAATATTTAATCACTGTATTTATAGACAATTAATTTTTATTGAAGCGACGTATATTCTTATGTCAGATCATTTTTGAGTAGAGATAAATTCATGTAAAGTTATGAATTGTACGACAATGGTTTATTCATAATTTGCTATTCCGATGCTATGACGGGCATAACACTTCAGTTCTTTTCTGAGCTGTTTAAATAGTGAGAATTTAATTTATGTTAGTGTTGTATGTATATTTGTGTTTTTATTTATGGAAACCTTCATTAATATCGTATCGTGACCTTTCAATCCTGACTTTTTGCCTAAAAAGTTGCCTAATACATACCACACAACTATTATGTACTTGAGTTTTATTTGCCTGTGTGCATCTTTGTTTTAACTATTAAGTAAATGATTGCTTTTTCGTTGTATTAATGAAGTGTTGTGCATTCTTATTCTCATTTGGTGACCTTATAGTTTGTACAAATGTCAATCAGCCAACATTAAATCATGTAAATGAAATTGAAAGGGCAACCGTAACTAAACCGTGTCAAGCGTGTGCAAACCATTTCTTTAAAAGCCTTTGCGTTGATCCATTCTGACGTGGTGGATTGATTGATATGATTTTTTTCGACAAAGACATACGATAAACTAGCACAAAGTAGTTGAAATGCACATAGATACAAGTGGTACGACTGGCACAGCGTATGAGACACAGAAAAATATATTATTGGAGTTATCAGTATGGTTTGGATCTTCGAGGATTACACAACAAAGTACAAGCACTGGAATCAAATCTGAGTATTTTATTCAATGATCAGTGTTTTTATTTATTTTTAACCGTAGAAGCAAAACCTTCCGGTTTTGAGAATATACTTCCTAATAATTATTACTTAAATTACTTAACATAAATATTATTGCATTTTATATAATATTATCCACTTCATCTTAAAATGTAAGGATGAACTGAATTGAATACAAAGTAGAAATTGGAGTAAAGTCTGAAATTTTATGTATTTACACACTGAGACCTTTAAATTAAAACTTTATCTACTAAACCGAAGATCTTATCCACTATCGTATATTGTGTTTCATTTTTAATATTTCGAAATATTCGCTTCCAATAAAAAGTCAAAATAATATCAAATCAAATTAATAAGAAATTTCGTTATACGTATTATCATTTCGTTATAAAATGTACGTGTTAAAAATATAAAATTGTATATATTTTATTCTTTTTGCTTAAACTGTAAAAGTTAAGCATGTCACAGGTAATACTTAAGCATGTTTCAAGTTAGAAAACGTTGTCGTTAATGATTTTCATTTAGTTATTGTCACTTTCGTCATCTATTTCGTCAATATCTTCGATTTCGACAGTACAAGTGTAACCTTCAATAACTAGTCCTCCAGATGAAACCAAATCCATGAATAGTAATGCATAGTCCAAGTCCTCAAAGGTCATCTTTGCAGTTGTTCCTCCAATGAATGAAATGCTAACCAAACCTTGATAGCCGTTGATGCGACTGAGTATGTCCGCTTTGGATAAGAATGATGGTAAATTCTTTAAAAGAACGACATTGTTGCAGCATCCTTTGTAGATTGAAACGGGCGTACACATTCCTGAAACAAAAAATAATCATAAATAGAGAACATATATTTATGGTAGGCATGATTGAAGATAAATTAGCTAAGTGGCCGCCCATTTTTTACCTGGAATTCTACGCGTAAGATGTGCACATAATGCCCTCTGAGCAGATTCAAAGGAAATGTAGGTTATTAGGGCCCATCCATTGCAATGTGGCGGGTTGATTCCTGTTCTTTGTTTAGGCTCAATAGTAACTGACAACTCAATGCTGTAGATTTTTCCAAATTGTTCAAATATATCCGTCACATCAGCCATTGTAGCCCAATCGGGAAATCCTGAAGCGTGAATGGTACAATTTTTGGAGGGTAAATAATTGTACAGATGAATTGGAGGACCCAAAACGATAAGAGACGACATTCCATTTTGCAGACATCTTTCTGGGTAGCCAAATAAAGAAGTCGAGTAGTTTGGAAAGCTGGGTACTTTACGTAAAAGCTCTAAATGTGAAGACATTTTTTACTGGCTCCTTCCGGCAATATGTGGAGTTTCGGCTTCTCTAGTTCTGGTTAAGGTCGCGCTATGAAAATATAAAAAAATCGATGAAGTATGAAGTATAAGCATTGTGGGGTTCTCTTCTCATGAAGATATCCTTCCCCTTCCTCCAAGACTGAATATTTTATTACAAAAATTCCAACAACACGATAGTGCTAAAATAAAATGGCTCCATAATATTTCCAGTACGTATGTTTTTTAATAACTAATATTAATGAGCTCTTTATCTCACCTGTATCGTTTAGGAAATTATTAAGTATTTAAACTTGATTTTGTAAGAAATGCTTCAAAATGCCGGAAATTCGATACATACGCTTATAAGTTTCTCGACCACCTTCTCGTCTCCAATATCACTTAAGTACTACAGACTCAACGTTCAACTTCAAGTCCTTTGGTTCTCCTAACTATCCGAACCCATCAAAGCTTATAAAGAATCAATTCAATTCATGAGAGAATCTAGTCAGTGGCAATGGAACATTTTTTAACATTTCCCTAAAAATGCTGTCTACTTCATTGCATGAATGCCATTGCAACCTTTTTTCAAGTAGTTCGCGGATTTGCATGCTCCCATTAGTTTCTTACATTTACATATTTAACTTTTTTAGAGGATTTTAGACTCGGTTGGATCTGGATATGGGTGGATGCGATTGTTGTCGATTTTTGGATCAGTGTCAGTGTTCGATAGGACAAGTACTAAGCAGATAAGAATATTATGCAGATATGCAGCAATTTCCTCATTCATCGTCCAATTTTTGGCCGCGACATTGTATTTATTTTTAGATACGGAAAAATGCCTTTGGATTGAGAAGTATGTACATTGTATTTTTTTTAAAAATACATACAACAATAATTTTCGTTTGCAGTTTTTAAAATGCCAGCACATCGATAAATGAAAAACAAAAATGGTTAATTTTTTAAACATAATCGAAAGGAAAGATTTTATTATATTCTCAGACGGGAAAATATAGACAGCACAAAAAAGTACTACAACACTGATCGAGTACCTGTCTATTGGCAAGTATACTAAAGAAACGGATGTAGCAACAGTAACAAGAAAGTAGTAAATTTCATAGAAAAGGCCGACCACTGGTAGAAATGTCGGAAATTAACATAATATTAGAGATTGGATTTTTACAATTCATTATGAATTGAAGGCAATATAGAATCTTCGTGATATTCGAATATTACCATCAGCGGCTATTATTCCTTGAATAGGAGTAATGAAGCTAAAAATAAGGACCCTTCCTTGAACTCCTTTGTCCTCTCTGAACTCTTGACTTCTTGTTTTGTAACATTGAAGGCCACAATTATAATGATTGTTTTGCACGTTTATTCCATCTGAACTTTCCGTTTTTCATGCTCTCTGTAAGAAATAATGGAATACTGTAATGTTTTGAACAAAAAGTCATAATGGGAAAGTTTAACAAAATGCATTCCCTACAACATATCTTGGATAATTAGATGAAAATGCCTAGAAAAAAACCATTGCATTTAAAATCTTCTTACCTGTAACATTTTTAGAGTGATGCAAATGAGGGTTATAATTTCCGTTCCTATCTCGATAAAAGAATGCGTACTGTGGCTCAAAGTTGGAAATTTCCACACCAATCAAGCCTCTTTCGTGAGGTAAGGGACTTTTTTGAAAGAGTGACTTTCTCTCTGGTAATTTCCGTCGTCTCAGTACACTCACAGCCTCCTTGACACTTAAGTTGTCGTCATTATCGTTCTTATCAAGAAGCTTATCCTTTTTTCCAACCAGAGGAGCAAATCCTGATGATTTTTTATCTCCCCAGGTATTAGGGCCTCTCTGTAAAATATAATTAAGCAGTATCCGAATGAATAAATGTGTGACTAACAGAAAATTGGAAAATGACATTATGGGGCACCTGGAGAATACATTTGAGCAGTTAGTATTAGCATCAAGTTTTACCTTAGCGTGAGCAGAATTGGAAGGTAAAATGACACCCATCAGATTAGCCGTCCCCAGTGCATAGGCCACGCTTTCTCTCAGCTCATCAGAATCATGTTGAACTAAATCTTCACTCTTAGTTTCACTCTTGTCATCATCGTTGTTCAATAATAACAGTTCAGAGGCGGTTGCAGTTGATGCATTTTCACTAACTTCATGATTCCACATTAAGCTCACATTCTTAGACTTTAAATTAGGCACGGGTGGTTTCGACCACAATGTAGTCTGCGCATTTGTATTGGATTTATTATTATTGTTAACCAATCCTTTTGCTAACGGCTGGGTAGGACTCGATCTAGTTCCGTTGGAACTGGTAAAACGCTTGGAAATTTTACTTGGTTGTCTGCTTCGTAGGAAAGGGGATTTGTTAAGCAAAGTGAACTTGTCCAGTTTGGGATATGCAAGAATCATTTTTGACGTTTGTTTGTCCAGCTCACTTAGCAATGTTTGTAATGCAAGAGACCGATGTCCTGCTAGACCAAATTTAAATGAACCAGTGTTTCTACGACCAAAATTGAAAAAAGAATATTGCAGATCTGCCATTTCTTCGAAGCTAAAACCTTGAAACATTTCATATATATGACTTGATACTGTAGATTTTGAATTTTGATTACTTGTCTAAATCATCCATTTCATACGAGTCCTTGTATGGTTTTAACCGGTTTACTGACTTTGCTGGTATTTTCGGAGGTAATGTCAGCTTTTGAGTTTCCTGCATTTCTACATAGCGTTTTGGTGCTTGAAAACTGAAACGAAATGGCAATGTGTCCCTGGTGCTTCCTGGTAAAGCCATCAGTTCCTTGTGGTGAGAAAGAAAGTCTGACATGACTGTCGAGCTGTTGTTGTTCCCGTTCAAAAGGTCATTTTGTAACTTTTGAAGCTTATACTCCGTTTCGCGGAGTTTTAAAATACGCTCCTTTGCTGATAAAGACATTTTAAATTAGATTGTTTCAGAAATTTTTCACTGCAAATTTTGATATTAAAATGCCAAACTTTTGGTTGACCCTGAATTTTTAAAGTGAAGTCTCTGTTGGGTTCATGATCTCTCATTGTCTTCTTGTTGGTTATTGATAGTTATTGCAAACTGCGTATAGATGACTTAAAAGTAGTAATGTTTCCGTTGACAATTTTGTAATGCAAGATGAAAACCTATATTTGTCATAATTTGGATGAAAGTCCGCACCCAGGCATATAGTCCGCACCCTCTATATATGAAGGTTAGTGGTGGTTGGTTTTTTAGATACAATAATTGCAATGCAGCGCAATAATGGCTTCAAGTTAATAATGGTTTCATCAACTTAGCAGGCATCCATTATATATTGCACCATAGTCTACACTCTACACGCTCCAAATGTTTAAAAAATTACTATTTTTGAAGGTTTTTCGCATGCATTAGGTATTCTAAGAAGATACTTATATGCTCATTGCTTTCTATGAGCTATGAATAAATATATAGCGATAGCGTAAGTGCCGTTGACATTCACTATTGAAAATAATTTAATAATAAAGTATGAAAAATTTCCAAAAGTTCATGTGACGAGTCCTTTCATTCAATGAGTTAAGAGGGTGTTAACAGTCCACAGTTACTTATATTTACTAATGTATCATCAATTCTTTGCTTGGTACTATGAAAGTGATTAATTTAGGGAAAGTCTAAGCAGTACTTGATCTGGTAATTTTCTAGTCAAATTTATTTTGTTAGCTATTAAAAGTCTTTACTCTCACTCTGTAAGGTCATATGTATAAAACGTTGTTCACTCAGATTGTACGCCTGACACCATTAGTAATTTTAGTACCTTTTACTTGTAGGCTTCACGACTTTCTCGAAAGGTAATCACGTAATCAAACACCAATGAAGATGTTGGCTTTCCCAAATAGTGGAGTTTGTTTTCTCAAACTGCGCAAAAGACTGCGTTCGGAATATTTGAAATGAAATATTTTGGGAGGCATTGTAATTCAATCTTTCGACCCTAATATTTATTCATTTAACTCCAGCATATTTGGAATAAGTTTTTTACCAAAAGTTTGTTGCAACAAATTAAACAAATTTTTAGTTCCAAATTAATTTACGTTTTTATTTAAAATGACAGAAGATATGAAGGGAACATTTTCTTCTCATAGAATCCACATCAAGGCAAGCAATATCAGTTTATTTTTTACGTTGCTCCTGATAATCTCTTCAGTGGTTTCTACTGCACATGGACAGCAAATTAGTGCCAAAATTCAGGTCATACATCCGTTTCAAGCAATGGTTCTCCGTGCAACGGACATTAGCCCAATTATATTTTACGGAGAAAACGGACGAGTTCACATGGAATATAGACCATTGCTACCCAAGGTGTTGTACACGGTCAGTGTACTTGGCGAGCTGATGCGTGGAGTCAGCGCCACAGTTAGCGAAGTTCTTCACCGTGCTGCTATTACTCATCCAGGACCGTATTATGGAGCACTGCAATCGCCATATTATTATTTATCTTATCCGCAAGTGGAATCTTCATCTAATCTCCACCCAGAGCACAGAAGTCATCCAAAAGCAATAAAAGTGATTCAGCCTACACCACAAAATATTCCTATTCCACAAAAACAAATATCTTTGTCTTCCCAATCTCAAGTTCGCACTATGTACATTCGGGCACCAGGACCTTTGAACATCCAACAACCTCCATCTCCACCTGAGCAAAACATGCTTGAAGTACTTTCGAAAGCTATTGATGGGGCAAAGTGATATAAACGTGGAAAAGTTTTATTCTTGGCTTTATTTTAAATATAATACTCTAATATTGCAAGGGTGCAAAAATAATTTAAAATCGAAACCTATGCGTTAATGTGTGCTTAAACTTAAGTACGTCAATTGGATATAATAATATGTGTAACATTTCATTTTTATAAAAATTAATACGCAGAAAATAAAAGTTGATAAATTAATCTCAGAAATAAAAGAGTATATATTCATAACTTATTGCTCCAAAGCAAATCACTTATCATGAAATTGTGATAATTTATTATGACGGTCATCGCCCTCTTCGACAAAGTGGGCATGAGCCGGGGTTCCGTTTAATGCATTGTCCAAGTCTCTTATCATATACTTCTGACACTTTGCACATCATACGTTCAAGCTGCGGTGAGATTATCCCTAGAGCAGGATCTAGATCTGATCGGTCCGGGAAATAAATTTGATTTGACGAAGCCATTGTGTCCAAATCCTCCAAGAAATAGTTGAAAGAGTCTTCGATATTTGGACGGTTTGTTGAAGCCGTAGTGGTGGATTTTAATTTTCCACCTAAAAAGCAATTCAAAACCCGATGTGTAACTGCCAATATATTTAAATGACCGATAACAATGCTTAATTAAATATTAGAGAGCCGATATCTAACGTTGTGGGAAAGGCCCGTTATTGTTGTAATTAATCAAATCTTTTTCGCCAACTGAAGGTTCACGGATGATGGGAACGACAATGATGTTAACATTTATGGATGGAAGTCTCGAATCACTGCCTCCTTCTTCAGGCATCCTCTCATCTTGAGTCAAAAGTAATCTATTTCTTTTGGTTGATCTTGTCGTGATTGGAACAACACTTAAGAAACTAATAGTTATTGCTAATACAAGTATAAAACTTTGCCGCATTTTGAAACGAATATGAACCAAAGAACTTGGATAAAAATATATTCGGTTTATTTGCTATTTTTCATCACTCCAGAAAAGTTTGCAAACAATTACTATCAATTGCATTTTGAATGATGATATTGATGATGCAATAAAATGCCAATTTATGTCCCGTTGAACAGCACATTTGTCATTTATTGGAAGCAAATCAAATTATAAGTTCCAGTGGTTTGCTCCAATTCAGCGGAAGAGTTTGTGGTTATATTATTTTTTGTTCCCTAAAAACGGCGATTTTATGGTTTAATTACAGATGCAAAGAAATGAGTATATTTACTATCTGGATACAACCATTTTGATATTGTTTTCATTTTCATCATAGCATATACCAATATTATTTACTTATTTATCAAGTTATTATTGACGTGGATATAAATAGGATTTAATATTTTTGCAAAGATGCATGGAACAGTAAGTACCAAAGTCTTATGCGCAAACTCGATAGTCTGTATTCAACTGGGGTAATGCAAGAAAAAATGTGGACGTCGCTTTTATTTTAACCTAACGGTAATGTTTCTGTTGTTTGCAGTTCAATTTAATAGACACGTGTAATTAATATTGGAAATGTCTACGACTTGTTTATTTGTGTTATATAAATTACAGGAGATACATTATATCATTTTTACATGAGATAGTAATAGCATCATACACCCATCCATTTGATATGTACAAAATTACTAAAGCTATCGGAAACTTTGTCTGAACTCCAATATTTTATTTATATACCTGCACAAGAAAATCAAAGTTTCGATTTGCCATTCATTTTCGAAGAAAACACTTGAGGTAACAGGCTTTTTCGTCCCAATACAGCTCTAATGTTTCCAGCAGGTTGTTCAGTTGGCAGAAACACTTCGTCATTGGGAATTTTTCCCATTTGGTTGAAGTTTGAGAAGTCAATAACCGTGTAATGTTTGTTTGGGAGTGCTGTCTCAATGTGTGACATCTGAGGAATCTTCTCCAATACGTCTTTCTGAGCCAAATACAATGTATTTTGTACACTTGGGGAAAAAACACCCACGTCAGGTGGTCCAGCAAATGCTTCTAGTATGCTGTCTCGTACAGTATTCCTTTATAAATTTTACAAATGCGTCATGATTTTCTGACATTTTAATGCAATTAACAAGTATATCTTTTGCAAAGCTTACCAAGCCAAGTCATAATCCACTCCTTCTGTGGATGCATAGTGCCACTTTGCATACACGACCGTGCTGAAAATTCTATCATGCAGATCTGGCAATGTTGCAAATTCATCATGTATGAAGTGCTCAAAAGCGGACTGAGTTGTTTTTATAACCCGAAGACCCTTTAGCCCTGACTCGATTTCTGGATAAGCTGCAGAGAGAAAGAAAAAAGTCAATATAAAGCTTCATTTTTGTTTATCAGTCATAGATTGTATATTCAATATTGTGTAAATTAGTCCAAGAAAAAATACTCACTTCCTCGTTTAAATGTCACACTTGCAAATCGGATGGCTGTCGGTGTACAAATGAATGCATGATTGTGTGGTTGCCCATCACTAATCATTCTTTCCCAAGGCATTTCTTCAATGCAGACCCTTACTTTATTCACGTGCGGGTATTTGCTCAAAAAATGACTGCAACAAAGTAGTCCAAATTCTTCGGGTGACTTCACTCCATGATTTTTTGCCAGGATATATACAGTGTTCTTTTGCGAGTCAGTCGCCACAATGTCACTGTTGTCTCCGTATAAATAATCCTTTGTTGAATCCAATGTGAGTTGGGTATTAACTTCCAACTCTTTTATATAATGCGTTGGGCCAATTCTTTTAATATAGAGTAGTCGCACATGATTTTTTCCATAGCCCGCATCGACAAAGCCAAAATCGGATGGGGGAGTTGACTCGTTGCTTAATGTTGATTTGGCGTAAGTCACTTCGGGGTCTTGAGTTGGCTTCAACTCTGCCAGTATCTTTTCGTGGTTATTCATATTTTTTGGAAATTATGCTTGGAAAAAATTTCAAGAAAATTTACAGGGACGAGTTGTGTAAAGTGATCTTTTTGACTTTGTTTTAAGCACTGAGCAAAATTCATGGACTTTTAGCAGAAACGTTCCGTTTAATTTTATTCTGATGCCGACCAAGTTCTGCTTGATAAAGTTGTCTGCTTCAGGATAACCTGTGATCTGGGTACCTCTAATAATTGAGCTGGCAGACGTTAAATTATTTTAGTATTATGACAAATTAATAAGGTTTGCTTGGAGAAGTGGCACAAGTAAATTATCAGTAGGCGACACCAAGTAAAGAACGTGTATATGTGGTCAAACGATCAATTATAGACACATTATTGATTACGTTGGATGGAGGTACAATCACTTCATTCATCATGAATCATAATTTATATGAAACTTTTTTTATTACATACAGAAATATTTATCAAATATATTCAATATTAGCTTAGAAAGATATTAAACTTTATAGGCATTTCTACAAGTTAAATAGGCGATTCTACTTTCCTGACATATCAGCCCCGTTTCCTGTGAAATCCAGTTAAAATTGTACTGATTTTTGTCTATTTCATCAAAACAAAAGTGCTTATTGATACTATCCTGTAGACCTTGTACCTCGTCCATAGATTTTGTGAAAAAAGACATCTCAATGCACCATTAAAACTAAAACACCCTGATCAGCATCTTATTCGTTCCGTATTTACGTATTACTTAGAATGCATTCTGAAGACACGACCATGCCAATATTGAGTATGATTTTAGGTCGATGAACATACAGGTTGAAGTTCACCATTCACCTAAACTGAATTAAAAATAAACATAATCATAACAAATACAATGATGAATCCAAAATCAAGCCATTAATAACAAATTATCATGACATGCTAGAATGATTATGACACGTCATGCCAAGTACATCTTCCAAGTCAATAATTTCCAATACATTTTATTTAATAATCTCTCATTAAACGGGCATTCATTGCCAAAATATCATGACACGAAAATGAAAACTTAAGATAAATTATTTTTTAAATTACAATTCAAGCACTTTCCCTTGATTTTGAATCATTAATCGTATCGGTCACAGAAACCCCAAATGTGATAACAAGCTTCTGGTAACAAAGTGTCCGGTAATATTCCTCGTAAGATCATAGTTTCTCGTTGATGGATCAATCGAGGATAAGCAAATCGGGCATTTTCCGAGGGATTTGACCACAGTCTTTCGGCATATGCTGATGTTCTTGGCCAAATTTTGCCTTCCATGTTTAACGCGTCAACTACACAGAATAAACAGGATAAAAATAGCATGAACTCTGACATTGAAACGTGTTGATCGCTTATGATAAAATTATGCCATGTGAGCAATGAATGTGTGCACTTCTGGACAGTTCTTTACCCTTTTCAGACCACATGCACGCTTCTCCTCCCAAAAGCCTGCCAGATTCATACATTTCTTTTGCCACTTCTTCCCCACTGAATCGCTCGATTTGCCCTATCAAATCATGATTGTACAGCACCTGCAAGAATTTTCTCATTTTAGTAAAATGACAGATTATTTTATTTATTAAACACTATTAAAATTGTCTACCGTCTTACATGCCAACTTTTTCGGTTGACATTGTGTTGAGTCCCTCTCCAAGCTGGAATTTAGCAAATAAATAGGTATTTAATGGCACTGATTCATTTCTCAGGAACGATTATTTTGACATATATTTAACATGTGCTTGTGTACATACGTCCATAGCCGTGATCAAGATAAACTGTGTCATTGTTTGAAAGTATCACGCTATATGACTCATTATAAATTGAAGCGACGATTTCATCAGTACCTACAGCATGGCAAAATATTGGAATGAACAAAACATTGTAATCAACGTGCGGGTTTCATAGTACATACTTGGTTTTGGTAATATATATTTTATGGCAATGGGATCAGAGTGATCAGTCATCATTGAATACCATGACTTTGATTAGCTGAAAATACCTCCACTAATCAGCACAGTGGTTCAATGTTAAATGTTTATTTGTTTCACAGAAAATCATGCACATTGCGAAGGTCAGTTTACTTACTCTTGCTCCAAATTTGAATTACGTAATCCTCTGGTGGTATATATTGGCGTGCTCGCGCCGTCATTTCTGATGTCCACACTATCGCCTTGACGGGGTCCGTAGTTGCTTCTTTTAGTTTCTGGTGCGCTATGAAAAATAAGCGTTTGTTGATGCAATTAATGAAGGCAATTCATCGTAAATAACGTCTCTTTAAACAAAATATTTTGTTCACCAGTTTGCTGGAAAATTCCCCACAAATCCATTAGATCAGTAGAGTTGTGTGTAGCCATCCATGATGTAATTTCTTCACTAGCAAGCCAACAGTCAAAGCTAATCTCATCTCCACCCATGTGAAAAATATCCTTGTCAAAAACGTCCAAAAGATCTTTATACAGATCACCTTCAAAGAGATGCCAAAAGTAGCAAGTCATAAATTTTGTACTTTTTGAATACATTAATTTTATCTGTATCTTCCCTCAGTTGGAAAATAAAACAACACATAATATGGACCTAGACTACAGACCTAGTACGTTGTACATATTGCTGTTTAAAGGATTCAACTGTCCACACGGAGGTTGAATGCAGTAATCCTCGTACGGTTCGAAATTGAGACAAAGAGAAAGCTCCCCAAGACCTTCCTTTTCCCCGAACTGCCAGCCATTTCCTATTTTGTTAAAATAATTATAAGCCAACCGAACAAGTAATGTTGAATAAATTCCTTCATCATTATATAAGCCAAAAACGTCATACTCAATTCATTCTTATAAGCTAAAAGAGTTCCATATCTACATGCCAGTTACCTGCATGTGCAGGAGCATCCAATTCTGGAATAACCTTAATGCCCCGCTGATTTGCATAGTTTAAAAACTCAGTCACTGCTTCGGGTGTGTAAATTTTGTGAGCTCCATAGGTTCCATATACAGCCATTTGAGGAACACGTTTCGAGTAGAATGGATACGAATTACTGTCTGTTATATGCCAGTGGAGAACAGACATCTTGTTATAAGACAATCCATCTATTAAACGCTTTAAATCTTTGATTGGGATAAAGTTCCTTGCTGTATCAATTGACAGTCCTCGATACCGAAACTTGGGGGTATCAGCGATGTCTACATTGTTAACTATCTAAAACCCAAGATTTTATGAATATTTTCTAAACAACAAAGCAATTCCATGTTTAAGCATTCTCGATAAAATTTTGCTCTAACTTGGAAAAGATTTGTGACAATGTTGAATTCAATAAGTTGTGACAGTGATTCCAGAGCGTGCCGAGCCCCAAAGAAAGTTTCTGCGGATATTGTGACAACTACAGAACTCTGAAATTAATTAAAATTTTATTCCAATAAAATATTTAAAATTCCGAGAAAATTAATATAATAGAAAATATTTATTACATTTTGCATATAAGCACTTACTGGATCATTTTCATCCGGGGATATTCGTAACGTGTATGACTCATTGGTCTCAAGGTTAATACGACTCTGTGCGCTCCGTATTAAAATGTTTAAAGTCACTCTGTTTGAATTGGTTTCTGACTCATAGTCTTGTGGAATTTTCTGTGAACAAAGTATTAATATTGAAATGCGCTTTTCTTGAGCTTGTGCAATTTATTTTTTACCAGATGGATGGTGATGGTGAGTAGGATAAGGACGTAAGGCAGAGCAATGGATAATAGATTCAACAATCTTACCACTTCAACGTTTTCCTTTAAAATGTTTATTGCTGTCCGTGTCATAGTCGCTATAACTTGATTATTTTCAGGGATGTCAATGGTGCCTTCAACAATGTTATTGGATGAAAAGTTTGCTAATGTACTGCCCAAAGACACCTACAGCAATAAAATGTTTTCCAATTTTTGGTTTTTTAAGATTAAAATAAGTGTTAAGAAAATTCATGCAAGGTTTGTTTCTACATGTCCTGTCGGATAAGGCCAGAGTGCCCCATACGGACCACAAGTCAGAATGCAAACTTTCAGTGGAATCTTTTGCTCTCCATCTTCCGAACTGTTGAACTCTTTTCGCTGACATGCTGGTCCATCCATCGTGACATCTACACATTTGTACGTCCATGGGTAGTCCGAGTCACTAAAAGAAGCAATTCTATATAGTTTTTAATATTTTTATTAAGAAGTACAGTTTGAAATGGGATGTGAGCCCTACGATATTGGTCCCGTGGTTTTGGAAGAGGATCCCTTTACAAGCAATGAACTCCCAATTAGAAGATGAAATACAAATAAGGCTTTGGGAATCATCTTCAACTTTATGAAATGATGAGCTCAACTCATGAACACTTTTTCCAGTACTGACCAAGACGAGAGTCACGGTGTTTATGTCATTGGTGTGTCCTACTTCAGTAGAATTATTTTGTTTATTCTCTCAAATTGTTCTATTTTGCTATGTTTATATATGGACTAATCCATGCAGATTACTTTTATCAATTATTTGTCTGATAATGAAACACAATATTTAAAAACGCTCTATATGATCATAACAAGCGTGATAACAATTTCCAGGAGAGAAACGCAAATGTATCTTTTACGATAAGGGATTATCCTGAATCGAAATGAAGATTATTATGCATCAAATATTGCAGGAATGCAAAAGCCAACCCATGAAAATAAAATCATACCATGCACGTTTTTTTATTGCAGGACTAGTATGTTTAGTATGGTTTAGTAAAATATTGCAAACCAGCTACATTGCTTTTTTCGGCCATTGTTTTAGATAATAGACAGCAAGTTACAGTTCTGCATACGATGTACACCATATTCTTACGCACATACGCTTAAAGTTTTTTAAAAACTCAACTGGTTTCTTGGATTAAATGAAAGTATGTCTGGATTAAATAAACATTTAAATATTAAATGTAATGTATAAAAATGAGGAAAGTACACATGCTACAACTCATTTAAATTCTGTCGACGTTCAGTTTATCACGGCTAAAACCATTTGGATTAATAGCCTTGAATTTACATGGAGGCGTGACTGATTTAATCAAACTTTGAAGACATTGATATGTAGTCATCCTATGCAATTTTGTTGCAAGATCCATATATTCTTTTACCACGAAAAACTTGCAACGACAACAATAATAATTTCATGATGTTACAGGTGGATTTACTCAGCAATGAATAATAATATTATTTTCAGTAAAATGTATTATCCAGCTTATACCAGTTAATATGTAGTCATTTTGTTGGATAAATTACTGAGATAACAAAAATGGTAATTAGGTTGTCACACAAAATATATTATACTTGTAAAATAATCCGAGTCGACAGTCGACTTTTCTTCTATCACGCCCTTGTGCGGAAGATCCTTGGTATTATATCGTAGATGCATTGTTTGTTACCAAGCTAAGCTTGTTTGCACTGACATTTATGACATATTTTGGTATGAGACCACACCTTAACACCGTGCATCATCAGAAATCAGTCACATCACTGAATGCACCAGTACATGGTAACAGTCAAGTTTTAAGAATGAAACTGGTATTATTTGGTTTGTTGGCGAAACTGTAATGAAAGATAGTATCCTTTAGTTTATGAGTTCAATGTTCAATGAATCATCCTTTAAAATGAAAAAAAAATTGTCCCCCAAATTCAAAATTCCAGCATAACTTCTTCCTTTTGTTCTTCCCACTTTCAAAATTTATAGTGTTTAAAATGTTAAGTATTATGTACCTATAAAATTGAACATACGAACAACGTCAGTTTTGGAAATTTAATTCAAAATTCGTCGAAATGTCAGACAATAGCAGCAAGAGTAAAGCTAGCTCTTCGGCAAAATCTTCAAGAAAAGCTACAACGACAACGGAACCGAAAACCAGTAGTGGCACCAAGAAGACGACCAGTGGAAGCGGCACTCAAACTACTCAAAGCAGTAGCTATGCGTCTAGTAGCAGCGCATATGCTACAACTACAAACCAAACTACACAAGATGTACAATTAGAAGAGATTCAAACGCCCCCAATCTACAAACGTATCGCTTGCATTCGCTATGTGGGTGCTCAAAATTAATCTCGACTAAACCGTTATGTGGCAATGTAGACTTGATGATGAATGCAATATTATTAACTGTATATGACGATTCATTATTAAATAGGTACGTCCAATGATGACGTACGATAATTGTTGGGGAGCTGGAGGAATGTATGGAGGGCCACCATGTGGTGGTTATCCTTACGGTTACGATCCGTACTACTACAGTGGATACCCGGGTGAGTCTCCAAATTTTACTCGTACATTAATAATTCCTCCGAGACCTAAAAATTTGTATAGGATGGCAAAAGATGAAGATTTTATTCCTACTATTAAGACTGTTGATGAATGTGCATCGCTTTTAAAGATCCATGAATTTGGGTGTGGAGAGATTCCTAAACGCGTTCGACCGAATCTCCGACCGAAATCACCTCCACCACCTCCACCCCCTCCACCTCCGCCCCCTCCACCACCAAAGCCAAAGCCGGACAGAACTAAAATTCTACACAGATATCTGCATCAACGTCGAAAATCACCTCCACCAAAGATGCCACCACCCCCTCCTCCAGCAAAAAGAGAGAGAAAGCCTTCGCCTCCAGTTGAAAAGAAACATCCTCCACCACCTCCCCCCAAGAACCCTCCCCCTCCCCCCCAGAAACCTACATCCCCCCCACATCATCCCAAGAACCCTCCCCCTCCCCCCCAGAAACCTACATCCCCCCCACATCATCCCAAGAACCCTCCATCTCCCCCCCAGAAACCTACATCCCCTGCTCGTCCCGCCACGAAAGATCCCTCGACTAGTAACAGCTCTGTAGCTTCCCAAAATGACTTCCACTTTAAAGATCAGGAAGAGGGAAGGGAACACCACCACCAATCGGACGTTGTGCGACGAAGTTCCAGCTATGAAGCAATTAACAACGCTGCTGCTCAAATTCAAAATCAAACTGAGATTGAGGCCGTTGCACCGCAGAGAAGACGGAATAAGTAGAAACTTAAATTATGTCGGAATATTAGACAAAAAACAAGCACACTTAAATTATGTCGGAATTGACGATCCTACCATCCTCTTTAGTCTTTGCTTATAATCATGAAAGAATTAATAAATATGACTGAATACGTTAAATGTACTTTTGTCAACCGAGAAATTTATTTTAAAACTTTATTCAGATTTTTGTATCAAATAATTTTAAGATATCTTAACTTCCATTAGTCTTTTTCTACCGTGTCCTCTAACGGCTGTGCCAATGTTTCTCGTAAGAACCATGATGATACCGATGAAGAGACTGTCAATACGCATAAAATTAAATACGGCAGCGATTCTGCAACTAAAAGATAGAAAGGCAAGACCAACATGGCAATGATTATATTGTAACAAACAGAACTGAACTCAGTAATCATAAATTTTCATTTACATGATAAAAATTTTCAAAAATTGCTTACTTCCTGATAATAAAAATATCTGTGGAGCCACTACCGCACCAAAATATCCGGCAAAAGCTGAAAATACGAAAGACAAAAACACTGTTTATATTAAGAACAATTCAATGATATGCTAAATCAATCATTGTCCATTGGCAAAATAAATAACACATAAAATGTTCCAGCTCCTGCGTACCAGTAAATCCTAAACACGAAGATCGTAAGTTTGTTGGCGCTGTTTCCAGAATCAAACAAGTCAAAGCTCCCCACCCTGCCACAATGCCAAATCGTCCGCATAATGAAAGAACAGTAACTAAAGTGGAAGAAGCCTGCTGTAAACCAATAATCGCATCAACAAGTAGTAAGCTAATGATGAACATTGTTCCCATCCCCATGTAGAGAGTAAACGTCTTCCGTCTTCCGATCCAATTGTTGAAAAATATTCCAGCAGGACAGCCAAATAAATCGAAAATGCCCATGTACAGCATATTCAAATACGGGTTTCCGCTAAGATTTTTTGCATTGAAGGAAACCCCGTAGTAGACAATGGCGCATGTGATATTACAAAGGGTTAAAATTGCCATATGAGTTCGTAGTTTTGAATTTTGCAGTATCATTTTTACAGCTTGGATTCCACGCACTGAGGCAGCCTCTTCGTTCAAAATGTTCACTTGAAGTTTTTCGATTAGTTTAATGTCTGGATCGGGCTTTCCATTCCATTTTGCGATTGTGCAAAATACTTCATGAGCAGCTACCGTTTTTTTGCGCACCAAGAGCCATCTGGGTGACTCCAAAATTGTCCTATGGAATTGTTTATAGGAAGTTTATAGCTATCCCAGACAACCACAATCATTGGCCCGATGTTTTATTATGGTTGGCATCATCGGCATATTGTCATGAATTTTGCC
>JAQFYG010000220.1:0-39407 GCA_034694325.1 Entomobrya corticalis | reverse complement strand
TGCATGTGTTTTCTGTTATGATATTCAATGCTTTGCTCTTCGTGCGCCTCTCTCAGGGTGCAATGAGACAAACAATCACAAGCTTAACGATAAAACATGTTGAAACCATATTTTCCTCATATCCTAATGCTCCAAATGAAGTTAGTGTGACAGATTTGATTTTTGGTTTGTCTAGAAGCAGAGGCATTCTCTCATTCCTCCACTTCTTCTTGCTTCCACTTTCTCTCGTGGTAATATTGTTTTACCAATCTTCATCAAGAGTTAGCCGTTCTCGTACTATGTAAAGATTTCTTAGCAATCTCCAGAAAAATGCTTGTTTCCATACTTTGTAGTTTCTACCAAGTTTTTATCCATTCCTTCCTACTTGACTGTTTGTCTCCCTTTTACTCTAGTAAGTTTGTATGACACTGCTGCTGTTTACTAATACATATATATGAAAAACTTTTACCTCCAGTGTTGTTGTTGTGTTTTGATGCAATAATGTTATTTAGCTTCAGGTTCTTAACGCTTCTCTGAATGTGCAAAAGAGTGCGAGTAGCAAAGTAGAGATGTTGCTTTGTTTTTAAGTTGAGGGAAAGACTCACTTTCTGGATTTCTTTGAACGCGTCAACAACAAGAAGAACGCAATAGAAAGAGTGCGAGAGAGTAAAAGAAGTAGAAGGAGAGAGATGGAGATTGAAAATGGTTAGCTGTTGGTACTTATTTAGATGGAAGTATGAGCTTGTTCTGTTGTGCTGTACATTAAGATGTATCTCATGTTCCTTTTTTTGCTTTCTCCAGCAAGCTTTAATAAGTAGGTGATGGTCTGTAGGTCTTGCAGAAACATTTTTGTGGCTAGATGTTGACAAAGTTGACAAGGCTGGTTGGGGAAACACTTAAGTATAAACTAGTCTAAAGTGGCTGAAGTATTCGTGATTTATACTTGTATTTCATGTTTGAGTCGAAATAACGATGTTTCCTTGCTGATAAATCAACCAGCAGTGCAAAATACAATGGTTCAGTATCTAACTACATTTCGCTGTTATAGTACTAAATGCGACCGATCTAACATCGACCACAACACTCTACTAATATAAACAGCCCAATATATTTTCTCGTAATATTCATAATGCGTAGCCAACTATTAACACTATTAAGCATCGTATCTAATACCTCGTAGGCCTAACAACAAATATGACGCAATTTTGAAAAATCCTCTGTCAAATAGACTCACGACGTCTTCCCGTGAAAATTTCAGATCTTGTATTTGCTTATATCTGTAATGTGCCTTTGAAATTATGACCATTTCATAATTTAAAAATATTGCGTATTATATTACAAATCTAGGATGTTGTACAAATAGTTAATTTCCCATCATGGGAATACTTTTTAATCGATGTACGTTCATCTAAAAATAAGTAATGATGTAATCACTTAGTGAAATTCTTAAACTTCACGTTATTGACACATGCTAAACCGAATTACCTGAGTGAGGCCACTTTTTTGTGTAGTTTTGCAAGTCTTACTTCATTTTTTAATTTTGCTTTATTCTGGCGGCAGCGGATGATGCCATTCACCAATAGAAAGCATGATTATGATAACAAACCCTTCAGAATTGACTACCCATATTCATTTTTCGATCTCTGGAAGCGAATGAATATGTGGATTCAAGGAGAACAATAAAGTAGGAGTATTTTAATTGAAAAATGTTGCCCGAGGGATTGTTTTGACAGCCTTAATTTTTTCTTGTTCAAAAAGTCAACAGGGAACTTGACAATTGTCAAGATAAGAGAGACAGGCAACATTCAACATTGTGAAGAGCAACTTACAATTTCATCATTTTTCCATTATGAAAGAAAACTATTTTTATTCTGAGAAAATTGAATGTGTACGACCCGCATCTTTCATTATCCCATACGCACAGACACAAAACATCCCACCATCGCTTTTTTCTTGACTCCTCTCTAGCATCTCCACAGAGCATTGTGATTCCATAGATGAATATGACAGAGGTCGATCTGATATTACTGTTCTCGACGAAAGACAGTGAAAGCAAAAAACAGTTTGGTAAAAAATATTTTCGCTAAAGTTTTTTCACTATGCATGTGTTTTATATTCTATATTTACATGCAAGTCAATCTCGAATTCTGTAGTGCCAATTAACAATAAGTGCACATGCTGCTTCCATCAAGCTAAAAGCTGACATCCGTAGTCAAGTTATAACTTTATTCATAAAAGTATTTATTCAATGAATAAAGGCAAAATAATATATGTATAAAGCTTAATCGTTAATTCTGATGAAATAGAATGATGTAGTAGATTCGGTTAATTTTATGGCTTACTTAAAAACTTTTGCTCATCATTTTAATTGCAAGAATACTTATTTTATAATAATAAACTGGTACAACCGAAGTATCAAAGTAGATTTAGCGAAATAGGCGAAAGTAAGAAAAGTCTGAACGAAGAAACTCCTCCACTTATCAAAACACTGCCCTGTGTCCCCTAGAGAATGACTTGGCTTATAACTTATGATCCTTTTACAAAAGTTGATTTACTTGAACCCCGCTATCGAAACATAAGTACAATAGCAAATTTTCCCCATAAGTAAGCATGTGACCATTCCGACCCCTTGCCCCTGGGGGAATGACTCCGGATGCAGAAAATCAATTCCTATATTCCTTCACCATTAAGAAATGCATAAGATCACATTTTGAAAGAATCAGTCTATACATTCAAAAGATATTGCTTGGACAGACGGACAGACAGACGGATATAGACATGAAAAAAATACTAACTAACTTATTGGTGGTGTAACGGTTTCTAACGGTTGCCGTCACCTGATAAATTTCAAATCACTGTGATCAGCATCCCAATAAAGGTGACCAGTATAACGGTTTGCCGAAGACGGAATTCAAAAATTCCGATCCCCTTAAGAGATACATATCACGCAGACAGACAAGACGATTTTAATAAGTGGCTTATTAACAATAATAATTCACCATAAGAATCTGATAATCATAAACCTACATATTACATTTAACGGCTGGATTTCATGTAATCTGACAATTTTGACAGTTTGGCATGTACATAATCTTAATGATCTTCTGATCTGAGAGTACGCTACCACTTATCAGTGAAAACGTTGGTCAAAGAGGCAGACAGAGATGGGCTATGTAGGAATGAATGGTTTCAGCTTCTATGACGCCTCACGTATTTACACGGGAAAACTGTAGATTCTGATATGGAAATGGAGGTGTTCTTATAAAATAAACCGCTGAATTGTTTTAGGGGCGTTCATGTAGAGATATGTTTTTAAATGTAGAGAAAATAACACACAAAAGTCAAGGGTGGGTACGCAATCTGTTCTTATATGAGATGCTCTTATATAGAGAGTGCACTGTACTTTTACATGCGTTCAAATTTGCATCCTCAATTATATATTTTTCCGTTAGCTCTGATATTTTCTGTTTAAAAAATACATCGTCGTCAAAAGAGCACTTAAGTTTTTTTTTAAAATTTTTACAACGATGAATTAAACGTATCGTATCGTAAACGTATCTGCTTTATTTGAACTTCTATGGACCGAATTAGGGCTTGTCAGAAAAAAAATCCCCTGAGTTTTTGCTTAGCGGATCATAGTCCTCCTTAAAGACAAGCTTCCTTTACATACTTAAATTAGTACATTTCATTCATCTATTTCTGCTGTAATCTGGTTTGTCATTTCTTGTGTGTAATTGTTCGGTTGTTCAAAAGGTGACAAGGAAAATATCTACCATCCTTGTCTTATGTTGTTGTCTACGATTGTATGCTTGAATCATAAATATAAAAGGTGACGTACAAAAACGCCCTGAGGACTCATAAATACACGCATTTATATCGCCGAGTGCATTCATCACGTTACATTGTTTCCAAGATTAATATTCTAAAACGTTAATGAATATATATCCCTTTTGTAATCAGCTAAGCTGAGAGAATGCTGTCAAACCTACACTCTTCCGTTGTTTCTGTATTTTCAGCGTTTTCTTTCCATGAAACGTACTACAGTGCACGCTTGATATAAGAGCACCCCAGGAGGGAAGAATTATCGGTTCTTATAACGAGGTGTTCTTTTAGCGAAAACCTCGTTTTAATAACACTTGTGCTTATAGCTAGAATAAATGAGTAAATGCAAATAATATGCTACATTTGAAATGCTTAATTTACTAACTACGCAATATGATAGCAATTAAATGTGTATATTTCCCATTTTTAATCATCTACATTTGTTTTAAAAATTTTCATCATAAAAACAGAAACATAATAGGTTAGAAAAGTAGTGAGAATGCGGAAAAAGGATGTTCTTATAACAAGTTTTTTTCAACGTATTTGGTATTACATCAGCACGGAAGATTTACATGTAAAACTGATGGGTGGTACTGAGACCTGTTCTTAAGCCGAGGTGTTCTTACAACGAGTGTTCTTATATCGAGAGTGCACTGTATACAGAAACAGAGAAACTTTGGAGAGTCTTATATATCTGTGCAATAATAAAACACAAAATTTACAAAGATTTCACATTCAAAACATTTGATTATTGTGATTCGCCATCTTTGATTTGCAAGCAGTTCTATGCAATTATTTACACAATCCTTCACACAAACATGGAAACAGTTGACATATTTCTTTACTCTGGTTTAAACCAAAAACATTCATATTTAAACGAATTCATAATGCTTTTAATAAAAATTACTAACCTGATTTTCTCTACTATGGTAGTAAGTTATTTTATTTTTGTTTTTCAGCATTGCTTTGTAATTTCATTTGTAGGTGTGGTAAAACAGGAACAACATACTGATAAGAAGAGTCAAATAAAGCAGAACAAGTAGAGATTTTGCGTCAGTTTAAGACCTATGAACCTACAATTTTGACTCTGCACTCATGTTTCTCATCTCCCGAGATAAAAGACTTAGGGCACTATGCATTTAGAATTGTAAGATGGAAGCAAATAACTTTCTATCCACACGTTTTGATGCTGTGACAAACAAGGAAGAATGATTATGATGGCTACCTTAAGGAAAGAACGACCATGTGGAGAGAGATTCAAGGCAAGACACACGAAGAGGAAAAGGCAATTAGTCGAAGACAGCATTTTTTTCTTCGCTTTCCGACAAATTTAAATGTATTCATGTATAAATTGCCTTTTTCATTTATAATAGCTGGTACAAGCACACAATTATTCACAGAGAGAACCCAGCAGCGAAGCCTTATTTTGTTTTTATCTGCAAACAACCTACAGCTTATTACCTACCTACCCCTTTCTCTCCGCCGTACCACACACTTTATAATATCTGTTTTTAATTTTCCACTTACCTTCTTCGTCACCTGCATGTCTTTTCTCCTTAAAAGCGAGATCCTTATTTTGTACATTTAATAAAAAATGGACAAGCTACAAGAAAGGGGGAGGCTCATCCTATGATTTTACTTGGCTTAGACAATGTAGCTCCTACCATCGCTACTAAATAAAGTTAAAAACTCTATGATGCATGTACATCTTAATATCGGGTGGAAAAGGTACGGATAAAAAAGAGAAGGAAATGATACAAACTGAAATCGCACGGGTTTTACTCTATGCACAAATTCATTCATACTGACTTGCCTGGCTGGTTTTCTTTCGTTGTGTTTCTTGTTACCACCTTCACCACCTCCAACCAGTATAGTAAGAGCACGGGCTGTGTGTAACTGGGTTAAGAAAATAAATTAAACGACTAGAGCACACTAAATCCACAGCTGGATACGTATATTATTATTATTATTCTTTGAAAAGACTTGCCTTCCTTTGTTACCCTTCTGACTAGAGTAGCTGGAGAAAGCAGCCCTACAATTTTCTAGCTCTAGTGCTACTGGTAGTTTGCTACCACTACCATTACAGTAACACGAGGTTTTTCATCTTATTCGGGTTCTTCATCAGAAACAGGCATGGAATTGAAAATAGGATCCATATATTATATTATATAAATATAGAAGAAAAGCACAAATTACTTTTTCTGTGCCAGTCATCATCATTCATTTGTTGTCCTTTCTCATTGTTCCACTTTGGTCAGATACTTTTTTGATTCACAGAAGCACATGAAAGAAGTAAAAAGTATTGCACATGAACATAGAGGTACCGGTGATGGTTGCAGTTGGTAGGCCAGAAAAAAATCTTTCGTCTGCTTCTTCACTTACCTTTTCTTCTACGCGATTTTATGTTTACTGTTATAGTGTTATGGATCCCGCGTTTACATGTATGAATATAGAAAGATTATGAAGTGAGTACTGTCACGTATGAGCATTTACTCTGTATGTCTGCATGAAGGCAGGTATCAAGTTATTGCGTAGGATCTATTCCCTATCATTCAAGCAAAAAAAATCAAAGTAGAGACAATAAAAATGGGCATAAGGCTTTTTCTTCTTTCTTCAATGCACATACAACCAGTCAAAGGCAAATAAATATAGATATGACTTTAGTGTGTTTCAAAGGTCGAGAATGACAGACTTGTAAACTTACAGTTTTCCTTTCTTCCTTTCTTTCTTTCAACACTCAACACTCCTTGCCTTGCTGACTTTTTTCTTTGGCAGTATAAATGTGCTCAATGTGATGTACGTATAATCCAATTCTTCCAAAAATATAATCATTTTTAGCAACACATATAAATTTATATCTATATTTTTGGTTTGATATGCACTGATATTTATTATACTTGTCGAACCCAAAGAAAGGGCCAATGCAAATCTATTATATAAGAACGACGCTACGAAAATGGCTCGAGAAAGTCAAACTGTCTCACAAACTGACTGGTAAGCTTTGCATAAACTTTACCTTTTTTTCTGTTATACGGCTTTGTACGACTTTCCATTTCGGATATTGTGTGTATTGCTTTCGTTTTTCGTCCGTGGCCAACTTTCCTCTCTTGTATATTTAGTTGAGGGTTTGTTGGAGTAAGCAAAGATTAGCTCATGAAGTGCTCATTTTGTGTTTGCACAGGGAATGCACCTACTACGATTGCTCCTCTTGCTCTTGTGGAAGATGTATACCATTTGTGTGCTCTTCCGACTTGTGTATTCATGGATTTCCTATTTATATCTAATCCAACTCACTGTCTGGGCTCTCACTCTCTCTTCGACTTCCTCTCGTTCTGTTCTGTCTCTTTACGTGTATGTTTGCGTCTGTATATGTGAGCCACTATACTATCTCGGCTTACAATGATCTGTCTTGAGAAAAGTTTTATAATACTTTTCTCGTAAGATAGGCAGGCAAAAAGGAAGTGAAGAGAAAAATTGAATCAACCACAACAACTTTGGTCCTATTGAAGGTCTTAAAATAGAAATTACATTACACACGTAATAGTTTCCTTTATCCCGCTTTCACTCGTGAAAGTCCTCTTCCGTTTATCATTTTTGTCTCTTGCTCTCACTCTCCCACTCCTTTCGTCTTCTTTCATTTCTTTGCAAACATACAAAATACCGTAAAATGCATAGATTCGTAGAGAATGTGCATTTTGTGACTACTGCCACTAATTGTAGCAAGTTACTTGTCCAGCATAAACGAACGAAAAACACGCTGGTCTCTCTCTGTCTATGCTTTGAAAATCTAGATTATCTGATTTTGAAATATTTTTGATTTATCCGTAGAGAAATTCATGCTTTTTTTTATAAAGAATGCTCGTGAAATAATGAGAGTCAAGCATTCCATTATGCATCAACTGTGGAATCTACAACGTTTTAGCGTAACGATGTGCAATATTGCTTCTTCAATAATGTACATTCTTTGGTACGTTAGAGTCTCTTTTTTCATTTTTAATAGATTTACTTGAAGTTCATCAATCCAAGCAGTATTTTGAGAATCTTTGCTGTTACTTTCTTCCTTTGCAACAGTCTTTTCCTTTCTTTTGCAAAATTTATGCAAATTGACCATGGACGAAAGGTTCCAATCCAATGTGGATTTAAAAACTGTAAACAGAGAAAAGCAAGAGAAAAAGATAATAGTTCTCCCTCGCCAAATTGTTCTCTGCCTTTGTCAAAAAAACCCAGACTTGCAATGCTACCTTTTCGCTATGATGTTTACCTTGTTGTTAAATTTATGATTATCTTCTTATGTCCCAGTAGCTACAATATATATTTGACTCTCCGCCCCGTGTCTCTCAGTATCCTCTTCTGAGTGAGTTGCTAACCTCTCAGTAAATATTAATGCATGCAAAATACCCCATACTTTGCGGTTTGTGCCGCTGTACAAAATTACGCTGTAATTGTGGTAGTAGGAAAGTAACCAGAGTTTCATTTCCCTTCACGAACTGCTTATATAGGGCTCATGACAGTAATGGTCCTTCTAATAGACAGCAAAGTTTTAAAGTCATCAGAGAAGGACTTAGAGAGAGATTTCTTGTGCAGATTGTTGGCGTTTCGTGTTTGTCTCTTCCTGTTTTGTTAACAACAAGTACACACACGCTTAAAATCTCGTCATCATATGTATAATATGCTCGACGGCAAAATGATACACTTGTATAAAAGGAAGCCAAGTCTGTGAACTTCACAGTTCGTAGAAAAAAGCTTGGCTACACAAACTGTAAAGAAGAAACAAAAAACTCATGTAATATGCAAAAAACATCTTCGGGATCTTGTGCCTACCTAATCGTTGCTAGCCCAGAACTTGGTACTAATGATGTCTGATGTTTTTTCGTTTACTTTGCCTACAAATATGAACGTATGTTTTCTTAGAAGCTTCTGGTGGCACTATAGCTTAACCATCAAACGATTTTGCAGAGCTTTAGACACGTTTTCAAAACTTTTACTTTCATCATACCGTATATTTGCGTTTAGTTTGTCAGCAATATGCATAAACAAATAGAGACAGATACATATTTAAGAGTGAACGGATAGATATGATGATTTAGGTTTGTAAGTAGATGCAGTACTGCTGACACTCCACCGCATATTTATCTTTTCCTCAGAGCTTCTTCACACAATGTGAATTATTAATGAGCATTCGGTAGTGGTGCAGCGCCTCTTCTTAAAATGCTTGTAAACAAGTCTCTTCGCCTGTGTATTCACGGCTATCTGTATAAGCCAGATTAAGATAAAGTTTATACAATGTTGAGTGTCATCATCATTTTATGTGGAGAAACTAGATAGAAAAATTTATAAATTCTGCATACTAGAGAGAAGCAAGAGGATCGTTGAAAACAAGAATAAAGAATACATCATCAGTAGATTTTATACAACGAAATAGATTAGACTGACTCGTTGGAAGACAAAGAGAATGGATTTAGTAGCAGGCTCTTCATCAATCAGGTCGAACAAAAAGCTTAACTTTGTCGCGTAGTAAACATTTATATCAGACAGGTGATCTTTTTTCTGTACAAAACAGGCATCTACAAATATATTTAGAGCTGCACGTAAATATGTGTATGCTATGTGATGGGGAAGAACTTTCAACAACATTTAAAACTTTCCGAGCTTCTGTCACCCTGTCGGAAAAAAGTCCTTTGTAAAAGAGACAGAATTATAAGTGCCTCGTAGGTTTATGGTTACTATATCATACAGGTCATGCACATATTCAAAAGCTGTATTTAAGTTATTAAATGCATGCATCCGACAAACGATATTCTTTTCTGCGAAATTGGCTGAAAATCATATTGTCATTTGATTCATGCTAAATGTTTCAATAATATATAGCTGCTTTGGCGATGATGAACCAAAAGATTACACTATCATTGTGCTAAAAGAAGCGGGTTGAACAATTTCGTCCACTTATCTTAACGTCATTGCAGTTTTATGTATACTGGAAATACCAAGCCACAAAAACGGACACACAGCCAAAGTTGCAGCAGTGGTAAGTGGTGGTAATAATAATAATAAAGTAATCATTAAAGGAGGAAATGAAAAGCCCAATGAAGTCCTGTAAAACACAATTCATTTCATAGGCCTTTAGGGATTTCCGTCTGAACCAAACGAAGTGCCAGCCAGTGTAGTTTTTGTAAGTTGAGGGACCGCACTTCAAAGTGTGTCTGTGCTCTGTTCTAATAACACAACAATAAAATACTACTTTTTCAACAGAAACCAGACTCCACTTCCCAGGAGAACAGTACACTTTGTCGTACTTTGTTGGTTTCTTTAGTGGGCGTATATTTCTATATTATGTGCTATGTGCCTAATTGTACTTGAGAGTAAACAGATTTATAGATAACCTACGTGAAATAAAGTAATATTATATGTATTGATATGACGGCACGGCATTAACAAAGGGACGCATATACACATACAACTCATTCCGATGATGATAATGATCTCTTTACCTGCAAAAGTGAGCTTCACTGGCTCGAGAGCAATCATGAAACTGCATACAAAATTTTCATGATATTCCTTATTCCATTACATTTAACCCTGGAGCAAACTTCCGCTATCAAAACTGTATCTAAAACGTATACTGGGGTTGCAAAGGAAACAGGAAGATGTAAGAGTTGTATAACTCGCAGATCGAATCATAAAGATGATGATAATAACAATAATAATGAGGATAACGATGTAACTATGTCTGTGAAATGTGTAACGAGTTTGGTAGTTAAGAAATATTATTCAGAGAGAAATTCAGAAAATATATGCACGTTTTATATTACGTCAAGTCGAACAAATTTACTCGCAAGTAGCAACTGTATTATTGTAACCAAGTTGTTTCTACACCTGCTACTTATTTTTCTCGGTTTTTGTATATCTACGTCTGCAGAAAAAAGGAAATGACCATTTTCTCTGAAGCTGTTAAACTTTCCAGTAGTGACATGCTTGAAGATGTAGTAGAAGAAGTAATTCTGAACAATGTGTAATACTTGAAGTGAAGAAGTTAGAGGGATAGTAGGAAACAAGTTACAACATAAATACACACAAAGACTAATTTTATAGAATATTGTAAGCTCATCTTGTCAGAGTGAAAGGACAGCCGTAATGATTATGGCAACATTTTCTTGAAAGGATTACACTGGACTCTTGAGCTATTGTGTATTGCGCTGCTTTGAAGTCATAGAAAAATAGTTGTATGTCTAAAAGAGGAAGGAGTGGGTGGGTTATGTTGGTAGATGACTGTCTACTGGTACTAACTAGTTATCAAGGTACATAAAAAGCTTCATATTTATATGAATTTTGTAGATAAGCGCTACACCGCTGCCGCCTTTGTCAAAGTCAAGTACCCTGCTCTGATGTCAAGCTACGCAATACATTTCATGCGTTTTACTAGACGGTTACATCCTTATTAGCAACTACTGCAACATCTGCTTCTTTTGACGGATGTCAAATAATGGCCGCTGAAGTACTTGGATTTACCCCTGGGATAATCTGTGAAGAAGACTTATTTTGTTCATGGGCAAAAACTAATCGGACTGACAGATACAGGCTCTGTCATTACTTCCTGAAATAACCATACGCACCGATTTGGTGGCATAAAATTTTTCACAATAACAATAACTACTACAAAGTCAGTAATCCGTAATAAGTCTTTTGTATACCTATATCGTCAACAGAACAGAGTTTTTTAAGCATTCATAAGAATTCGGAATTTCTCTAATAAATCTTTGATTATAACTATGAATGAAGCCGAATGCACGTTTTTAGTAAGAATGGCTCTATAACTTTATTTCGATTGCCTTCTCTCTTTTCGCACCATTAAAACAACAAAACGTAAGTAGTAATCATAATCAATAGCATCTCAGTGTGGTCATTAGAGTTGAGTAACTAGGACGTGTCTTAATACGCTATTTTATGCCTTTACTACGACGTGACAAATAACGCCCAAAATGTCTTTTTGAGCATTTGAGAAGAGCTAATGTTATCTTACCAAATGCATCTGAATTATTTCTAATAGGACAAATGAGTTCACATAAACTATAAAGACTTCCTTCCTGCCACAGTGCACTTGATATACTACAAATATATGTTTATATTTATGATCAACCAACTTGACCAAAATCTGTTTTCGGCAGTTAGTTTATAGATTGCATTTATTTGTAACTCTGCAACCATTGAACTACAAAAGGGATATTTTGCTCTGTTCATCTTCATACCCCGATCGGAATGATTATTTCAGACCCCAGAGTAACTATACAGTATCTATATAAATACTAGTATATGTTTTTGGTGCATACATATTAGTTTGATGAAGAAAAAGTGAACGTGCCTATGTACACACATATATTTGAGTAATAATGGTTGAAGGTGTGATTTGAGTTTGACATCATATTGGGTATCTTGCGAATGTATGTATCTTTATCAGCGATGTCCGGCATTCCACAATGAACAAACGAACTGCACACAAACGAAAAGTTGCTGTGATGATGACTGGCTGCGAGTAGATGAAAAGAGACTCGAAACAGCAATACTCGTGCCAAAATCGCGAAACGCGATGAAAATGAATTTCTTCTAAAAGCAGCTCACCGGCGTCGTCGCTGGCTTCCTGTTTTTTTTATGTATAAGCAATACATATAAGAAAATGTGCCTAAACACGTTTTTATTTTTATTAGAGGGCTTGAATCAAGAGACACAAAGCAGTGCAAACTATGTAGATAATTAAGTAAGTACGGCGAAAGGCACTTGAACAATAATGCTAGCCCCTGTGTGGGTTCTGTATGATGGTCACCGGTTGGTGGTCTCTCTCGCATCACACATTGTGTGGTAGCTAGGTGGCCTATCCAAGAAATTACAAACAGCAAGACCAGCAGCAATACTCAATGAGTAGTGTGTGGTATGGTATCTGACATTCATGATAGCACCGGAAAATACCTTTTGATCAAAAGTAAACGGCCTTGTATGTGCAAAGCAATCAATTTCGGTGGAGAAAATGACTTTCCTTTTTGACCACTTACTTTCTTTGCTTTTCCTTTCAATGCACATTGCTCTCCTTCTCCATAGATTGCTAATTCTTTTACATTTATTGTAGATTCTACTGAGGCAATATGCTCGTTGGTGCTGTGCTAAATACCAGTAAAATATATTCATATTCTAGCGATACCTATGGATGATCGCGAAAATAATGTATTACTACATTGGTCTGGAGGAACAAAAGCATCAGTGAAACCAATCTTTTCCGTAAAGCAATGTCTAATACGGAAAAATTCGTCATTCAATGAACTTTTGATACATATCTTGGTCGTCCTAAGAGTATTTGACCCCATGCTCTCAACATCACCGCCACTGTTTCTGTAAATGTCTGTTACACATCATGGGCCTCTCCTTCAACCAAAGCTAACTACAACACTTTCATTTTCCCTGAACAAATGACAAAAAACATCCACGTTACCACTCTCCCTTCACATATATATATGTATGTGAATATGAACTCCCATGAATGAGCGATGGAATGTCATACTTGATTTGGTAAAAAGGAAAACTTCTTGATTGTGCAATTTTGGCATAGCTTGCTTGATTGAATGAATGCGATTTATATGGGAGAAAGTCATACACAAAGACACATTTCTACGTACCTATAGCATAAAAAAGCAATATGACACGCGTATCTCACATGACAATATGTAACTGTTACTATGGTTGTGCATTATTACTATTACATGCTTGTTTGGGAAGACGATGTAGACAATAGATATGTCCAAGCCACGCTCAAACTCATGAAGAAAGTGGTGTGAATTAGTCACAGTTTTATTGGGCGTACCAGTAGAATGTTTGCTGTTTTATTAGAATTTATCAACAAGTCTGCATTTTCGTAGAGTAAATGCATTAGGCTCTTATGAACCATGTAAAATGCGAGGCATGTCACCCGCAAAAAAACACAATTGCCAAAGCAAATTTACCTACTTGTGTCAAAATTGCTTGGATTTCTTTGTTATACTTTCTCTTTTATCCTCCGTACAACAGTATTACTGTGTTGTCCAAAGAAAATTACAAAGCTGTTTCTTTTTAAAAAACAAGAGCAGGCAGTAAGTAAAGTGCTTTTCCAGTGATAGAACCAATGTTAAAAAATTGCGTTTACTTTTATAAGTTAAAATGAGAGTATGAGCACTTAAGAAAGATGCAAAGTGGAGTGAGGAGTGGTACATAGTTGAATAAGTGAAAGTATCTTCTTCACATTTCATCTCTGAGTCAAGTCTGTGTGAAGTTTCTGGTTTTTCCCGTACTTGTCAGTGGTTTGTGTTTTGTTGGTGGTTGCGGGAGAATGAAATTTCCACTTTTGTTTCCCCGTACGAATGTAGAGCCTGAACAAACAATCTTTTGTATCTTTGTACCTACGTTTGAGTTGGTTGTACATCGCAACAAGCATCGAATTGACATGAATCGGATCTTCATGGCCCTATTTCGTTAAGTGTTGTATTTCGCAAACGGAGACAGTAAACTTGGACTAGTTTAGTTTCTATTTTATGTCGATCTCTTTTTCCTCTTTGCAAATGTGAACTGGATTTGGATTTACTGCCTCGGTGGCACATATATATTTGTGCGATTTGTTTGAATTGAACTATAAACAGAAAAAGAGTTGAGTTGATGTCACAGTGTGGAGATGAAATGATACTTGAGTGTTGTACATTACTACATAAAAGTTTATCCTTAAAAGTCGTATCCTAAGTCCTAAAATATATGTATTTACACAATATTAAAATAATGTTATAATAATATTGAAACTGACTACAAATCTACCTATTGCAAAATTCAGTCTCCTTTATTTGTCCAGCTTCCGCTTTAGATTTCGGTCGTCTATCACGTAAATCTATATCAACTTCATGAAACCCTTAGTGATATTTCTTAATAGCAGCAATGGCATAGAGTTTTTAAGTCAAACGTTTCACTGAGGAAGACACAAGAAAAGAAAGGTAGACAAAACAGGAGAAGATTGTTCTCCTTTTTTAACTTTCATCCTTCATACCGTCAATTTCCTGTCTTTTTCATAGCGGAAACAAGCTAAACATAGCCGCACTAGGTAACTCTCTAGGGTGTGAGTAATAAATCAAGGATTGCTGAAATTGAATATTGCATAGAAGTATTTTGTCCTAGAATACGAACTGATAAGTGAGATCTATTGATGAACAATTGCTACACATTACATTGTTATACATTGTTTTATTGGCTTGCTTATTTAAAAAAAGAAAACGTTAAGTTTCTCCGATAAACATAAGCTTCTCGTCGCTTGCAAAGCATACTACAGAAACATTTTAACCAACTGTTCAAAACAATTAGAAATGTTATAAGTCATTATTATGACTGACAGCAGTTTTATTCATCTCTGAATTACTAAATTTTCGGCAGTTCCTTGTAAACTATATCTGCTTTACATAGCTGTTTCGCGTATTATTGTATGACGCGAGCATTTAATGATGATCTCCAAGCCAATCAAAGCTTTATAACACAAACTTTCAACCTTGCTTTAATTAGATTGGTTAAAGTTTCCCGATACTTGTACAAACTTTCTCGTGTTGACAGTTTCATTTTATAGTTTACTCTATTAAATATTTACTTTTCTGAACTATCTCATTCACGACATTTATATTTCATTTACAATTGTTTCAAGTACACACGTTATCATTTTGTTGATTCTTTGCTTACCATCTAGCATGTGACTTCTTTTAAGTCGCTTGACACTTGCAGTTGTTACCGTATGACTGGGTTACAGAATAAAATTTTATCATAAAAAACAAGAAAAAGATAGATAGGTATAGTCTGCATGATAAATCATTCTTTGCGTATTATGACGTTGCTGTCTTAATATAAAAATTCATTGCAATACAAGCATGTCCTCTCCATTCATGCACAAAATAATGCAACTTCCTTGAAATAACGAAATCACAAAGTCTAGTGATTTTCCCCTTCTACACAATTTTGTTTTCAAAGCTACCCCTGTGGTGGGTGATACGTATTAGATGGAGATCGTCATCATCCCAGAAGAGGTTTATTTTTGTCCCGATCCAAAGTCCCAATTCTTTCCAAGTATTGGAAACATGGAAGCTGACTCGCTTATTGTAACAACAATACTTCAGTCTTCCTGTTCAAGCAGTTAGACAGAAGAAGAGGATGATAGAAAAAGAGAGGTGCTAAGGCATGCATGCAGAAACAGCAGTGACGCCGAATGCTTTGTACTGAAAAAAATGTATTCATAACTGTTACTACTACAAGTACCTATTTCACTTCTCGTGGCAATGGCACGAAGCGGATGCTCTTTTCTATCACGAAGAAAAGTAGGCAACAAAGAGCAGCTCTCTTTCTCTCTTACATTCATTGTAAGCAATTGCTGTGTATCTACTTTTATAACTTATAACATGGCACATAAAGTGGTAAGATAAACATATAAATGTGTACAAATAGAATCAAAATGGAGTAGTAAAATGGAAATCTCTTATCAATAATAATGCTACTAACTTACAACAAGACGTGTGAAAAGGGAGGAAGAGAGGGGCAAGATTCGTGCCTAGACGCATTTGCATGTTCAAGAAATGCCTTTTATATAAATGGACAAATACTACAAAAATGCTTGTATGAGCGAATAAAAAAATGTATAAACTATAAATAGCTATGTATCTATTGAGAAGCAAAGAAAGAAGTGGTAGGAATGCACTTTTCTTTACGAAATTGTGTCGGTGGTAGAAAAAATATCGCGTTGCTTGTGTTATGATAACTACTCCACAATTTCTTTCTTTTGCTTTTTTGAGCAATTCAGCTTTCCTGTGTAGAAGAGGAACAACATGCAGCTGTGTACTTAACTGCTTCTCAGCCTCTCATCGTCCTTTTTTTCGAAAAGAATCTGAAGAAAAAATAAAGTCAAAAACATTTTAAGAGAAAGAGAAACGATGAGTGAGTTAAAAATGTAGAGTAGGATGAAAGGAAGAATACAAAAATGGCATGATACGACGGTATGAGAGGATGGAAAAAACACGCGGTGTGGTGGTGGTTCTTTTTTGGTGCTTCTGTCGCTGTTGGTGGTGGAGGCGGCGGTGCTGGCCTCACAGGCCTTTACCAATAGTTTATACCGTTTTACCTACATTGATGTATGTGTGTGTAACTGTTAGCGGTACTCCCTCTATTACACCACTACTGTTCAGTCGAGTGAAATGAACGGGAAATGATTCAATATGAAAGCAGCCGCTTTTTACGTGTTGTTGTCTGTGTATATGTGCAAGCAAAAGTCTTCCACCAGCTTTTATCTGTGTATCTTTCTATTATGAACTCTATAGTTTTTTCCACCCTTTCATTTGATTTCCACCAAGACTTCATAAGAATCATCTTCACAGCGTGTACATTTTCAGACAGTGTCTGCAGCAATAACCCCTCTCCTTTTGACTTTCTCCAGCAAAAATGTTAATGGCCCACCAATAATCTCAACGTATAAGGAGATACAGAAATAAATACATATTAAATTTATTATTATTTATTATTATCCTGTCTGGACGAAGATCGAATAGTAACATTATGGAACTCTGGTTAAATACCTTTGTATGTACTCAACATCAGTTTTATGTAAAAATATGAAAAATTATTCATAATCATGTTGCTGTGCTAATAAATGTACTTGCGCCACCACATTGGCCAGTAATTGTTCTATTTTCGAAATAACAATAATAAGAACCATAAGAATAACAAAAGGTTTACTTAAAACTTTTATAATACACTCGAACGAAGTATAAGTGCCTAATAACTTCTACAAAAATTCATATATATATATATATCTGTATATATATACAACACGTAGTAACAATCCAGCAGAAAAACAAGTTTTACGTGAGAGGAAAAGTAAGAAAAACAAGTTGAAAAAAGCGATCTGGAGAAGAAGTAAGATGAATGATATTGGCAGCTAGCTTACACGTTAAAAAGTGGAGCAAGTAAAATGCTATTTACAGCAGCACTACCACCAATATCATCATCCTTTTATTATCCTTTTTCTTGTGTTTGTATAACAAATTCAGTAAGAGGAAAAAGGGAGAAGTGGAGGCGAGAAAAAGTGAGTGTCTGTGTGTGAGAGGGAGAACAATCACGATGATAATAGCATAAAGAAGAAATGATAGTACCTTGATGTATTACCATATTAAAAAAGAGTTCACAAGAGAGTACTCATCCTACCTCAGCAGAGTTGTCCCAATCCCGTTCCCAATCCCAGAGTTGTCCCAGAGAGAAGGAACCCAGGATCTCTAGAATAAACCAGTGTGTGAAAAATATCGGAAAGAATGATTGAAGACATGTTTGTCATTGTTGCTACGAAAGAAAAACTGAGCCAAACTTGTGTAGTAAAAAGTAAATAGAAGTAGTCGTCAACATTGCAACACGTTTTCTATGAGATGATGCTAGTATATCATCTTCTGATGTCTTTACCCAATAACAACAGCAACAACATCAACAATAACACGAGGAATAAACAAAACTGCCATATACCCACGGCTGAATATTCTATTTCTCAACTACCTACATATTTGATGTGCTTTTCTCGTCCCAAATAAGTATATATGCCTACTCGCAAGTAAGAATTATTAAACTTTTGAGCTGATATAAACACATGAGTATTTTATGGAGCAAGACTAACCGACAAACAAAAGGATGATGCTTCCAACAAGCAAACCTCTTTACTCTCAGCTTGTTTTTGTGAATTCTTATTCTCGGTTCGTAGCAGCAGTAGTAATACAACCAGAGAGAACACATCTTTCTCCCTTTCCTATTTTTTCTTTATTACATTATTAAGGTGACATCGTGACACCTCCTCCATTCAACTCAGTTTACGATATACATATGTAAGTAATACGACACGAAGATATGAACCAAAGTCATGTGTGTGTTTGTGGTGATAATAATGCTATCCGTAGAGCATGTACAGTTTTATACAAACAGGACATTGTCACCAGAATCATCATCAACAATGCCGTGCCACACCGCAAACCACTTGCCTTTTCCCCTTTTTCTCTTGTTTTCACCATCATCGTCATCATTTCTCAAATATCCTCTTTCGTTTATCTTGACATGCCCCCAACAACTAGACTTATGTCGAGGCATTTCTATAATGCTTTCATTGCCAGCATCGTCATCATCACCCCGGCATACCACTTTTACGACTTTTATATCTCTCGCATAAAGTAACAACCCCTTAACCACTTTATTAATTTTTCCCTTATATAGCATGATTTACACTAACAATGATGATATTCAACTTCAGTGCATCATCTTTCTCAGCCATGTTCCTGGCTTCATCGTTGCAGTCCTCCAACCATAATTGGCATTGAACATTTTTGATTACGTGAGGAGCATAATGCTACCACAGAAACCACTACAAATTCCTACCATTTATGTTAGTGATGAAGATAAATCAGGTAAACATTTTGTCGCAACACTATACATTCGTAGCAAAAAACTTTAATAAGTAAATATTCATATTATACGCGTTCATTCCCTGATTATCCAACGGCAACATTTATTATTAATGTAGCAACGACGTTATTTGAAAATATAAGGAGGATCCAAAAGGTGCGTGTGCAAGCGTAGCGTAATCCTTACATATCTACTCTTAAATACCACATCCTTATTTAATAATTAGCGCATCACCGTTACATAAGTTCTAGCACATTAAAAGGAATACGTGTCGTATAAAATTATGCATCAAGATTTTGTTGGGGCTTCGTCAATGGGCTGTAGACACGCTATCAAGGGCGCTATAAAAAGACAGGCTAATATAATTTCCAAATTTACAATGCACTGGCAACCACAACACCTGCACGTATTTTCACGTTGTTATTAGTTGTTATCTGGAGACGTGGTAAGAAACCTCGTTTACTCTACCAGCAGCACCATACAAGTGCCATGTATAATATCTTTCCAGCACAGTTAGTAAGGGGTTGGTTGGGTTGGGTGTGCTCGTGTTTTTCTTTCTAAATAAAGGAACTAGGAACTAACACATGGAATTGCAAAATGCCTAGTCATCAAAAAATAGACAAAATTAATTGATGCTACTACAAAAAGATAGTTGTGACCAAGAGTTGAAGAAGGGGGAGTACCAAAAACATTATTTACTAAAAACCAAGAAGCTGCTTTTTAGTTTGCTTCTGTTTCCACTTTCATTTTTTACCGACAAAAAAGAAAGTAGTGGTGATGGTGGGAAAACGTAGAGAGCATCCTCATCATCATTAAAGGAAAATGCAAGTGGAAAACAAGCAGTAGCTAGAATAGATATTCTTACTATCATAACATTATTATTATTATCCAACTGTTACAGTCAATACTTGGTATACTTAGGGATCGCCACGGCAGTAGAAACTGGTTTCATGAGGTTAAATCTTTAGTATGGTTGCTTTAATAGGACAAGAGATGTTTTTTCTTCTTATTTTTACACGACATGCATCTACATATTTGATAAGCTTCTCTCTGTTTTTACCAGTTGACTGTTTCGGTCGTCTTTTCGAAGAAGGAAAACGGATTTCTTCTCTGTCTGCAACTTTGGCAAGTTGAATTAAAGGAGTAAAGAACGGCCGTGCTGTTTTGAGTGAGTGTGTGCTCCTTTTGTGCTTTACTTTTTCTAGTTCCCATGTGGATCCTTTCTCTGAAGCTGTTGAGGAGGATGAAGGATGTACACACATACTACATGGTTGAGCATTCACTGAAACTTTTTTATTTTCTTCTTCTTTTCTCTACTTTGCTTGTTCTTCTTCTTTTTCTCATCAAGGAATACGGATTACTGATTATATTGGCAGGGTTGGTGATGTAAATTTATCTTAAAACTGGTACACAAAGTAATTTATTTCTTGTACGGGCATACAATGTAACCATGTAATACTCTGAATCCTTTCTTCTTCCTGTCTCCATTCCTCACTTACATGATATATTGTATACCAAGTGTATGTACATAAACAACCATTTCCTTTTTTATAAATTCGGGTCATTCAATTGGAAGAAATCCGAGCTTACACTAGTAGACACACATTGCTGATTTGAGCACACTGAGGGAAAAAAAACTAGCAAAGGTTTAAGCTTATACGTATACATAGACAACGGATACACGGATGATTTGCTCAGGACTGAACAAGATATTTGTGAAATGTGAGCTCCTTCAGGGTTTGCTCTCATCATAATTTTAAGCCGGCTAAAGACTTCGTGCCCTTTCAATAACATGTTTATTTTCTTCAAAAAGAATGCTATATTCTTCTACTCCTACCAATGCAGAATTGAAACAGAACAGACCGTGTATTGCTGTAGCAACAGCAAGTAATCCCATCATTTATTGTGCTGCCAGTTTCTTTTGAAAAATTCAAAAATTCATTCATGGAATTGGATGTACAATGGAGTTATTCATTTTTTACCCTCTTTATTATTATTGGACTGCTGCTAGTTGTGATCCCATTTATTTCCCTTGTTCACCCCTACGGTTCGAAACATACATCGTTCCTTGTTATATAAGTATTCATATGTATATTCAACTTTGGGACATTGGCAAAGTGTAACTACTCAAATGGCAGATTCATGCAAAATAATGGAGTTTCCCTGTCTTCCTGTCATCATCGATGGTTTATGCAAACCTTGGAAAAAATATTTGTGATTTTTTATGTAAAAGTACAGAAAACGTACGTAGAGGCCCATAAGGATGTAATGAAATTTGGGTATTATAAAGAACGTAATGGAAATAATAGTAGGATAAGAGAACAAAAAATGCATTGAAAATCTCGTCATTTTTTATCAATAGAGAATTCTTGGAGGAAATCTTATAAATTCTGGCAGAAATGACCCTAATGACATTGCTATCAGTTTATTTTCTTTACATGGGCTTATGTTATCATAATCTTATACGTCACTATATTAGTTCATATTTCTGTGCTGCGCACTTGCTTGAATGATTATTTATTTAGTACGGCACATGGAGCATAATAAGCATATTTAATATTTGGCAGTTTGACTTTTTGGAAACATACACTTACATACATTGCGTACTCCCTAAAAATTGCTTGGAAGGTCCTAAAAATGCTTAGACATGGGTCTCACCTTAATGGACACCGTCAAACTATATAAAAAACATTGTTGCAAGTCGTAACGTTTGACTTGCTTTTAAAGTTTTATCGATTATCCTTGCTTCTCTATAATTGCTCCTTTGAATGCAGTACAAATTTCCATTCCGCCAAAGGCGTCTACACTACCCCTACAAAGGAGATTGCGTAAAGGGCATGAGAATAGTAAATATATGCAGAATTTCCATTTCCCACTGCATGTTCCCTCTTATGTTCCAATTTTGGAATTTCGTGCTTTCCGTTCAAACAATATATTATGTGAATTGTTAACGCTTGACAGATCTATTGATGCTTCGCTGAAACCCATGTTGCATGAAATAATGGGAATTGCTTCACTTCTTTTAATAAATAGGTATCCTATTCAAGTTAACTCAGCTGTTAATCCTACTTATTCAAGCCTCGCTATTACTAATTTAAATAAAACTGTCATTATTGTATAAATAGAATAAGTAGTGTTTAAAGTACGTGTATAAGCATCTTGTATGTATTTCTACTAAAAAGTTTATTTTTTAAACTCAATGTAGGATAAATCAAGCAAACGTTTTATCCACAAAAGGGACAAATCGGGTGATACGAGTTAAGTAGATCATCAAAAATTGGATAAGGAACGTCCTCAAATAACCTTTCCAAGAAAACATTTGTATCCATACAATGGAGTGCATGGAAGTTTGGTTGATTGAGGCCATACATTCATGGATCACTACGGGCAAATATTATAATAATGGCAAACTCATGAATTTTATCACTTTCTTAGTGTGCTGTTCAGAACACTGGTATAGAGCTTTCTCTGATCACTTTTGTTATTTCAGGTTGGACATGTCTTGTCCAAATAAAAGTGAGAGTCTAGTGTGCGCATTTGATTGCAATCTTTAGAGCTACTACGCACGACAGTCAGCATCCATACGGTTGCCATTTAAATGTGAATAAAATTATGATTGTGATTCTGAAGTCAAAACTAGTTCTAATATTCTGTGTGGGTTTCTTTTTGAAATGAAAATAAGATGAAAATTGTTCAGTAAACTTGTATGTTTCTGGTCCTATGGATAAATTTATTAGCTAATATTGAAATCAAACAGCCAAACCTTCAAAGTTTGTGCGTGTGTATATCACATGTACCATTTATTGGTAGATTGGCAATTATTTTCATGCTCGTCTCACTTAATGACTTTGTAGTAACTAGATCAGTTCCATGCGTCCGTAAACGAAGTTAGTGGGCGGATAAATATTTAAACAGGAACTGTCGTCATTTTTAATTTCAATGAAATTCAGGACACACCTTATCTCGTTGGTGTTACTTTGGCCAATATTACTATTGCATGCACGCAAACTACGTGTTATAGAAATATGTATAGGCACGTCTATAGTAAAAAGATCTGCTTTACAAACGTGACTACTAGAAGAGAACTCTAGAGATCATAAGAGCAAAATTGGTTTCCAATTACTGCTCAACCCCATTTGCTTGATAAAATGTGTACTTTTTGCAGAATTTCAAAAAGTCTCTTCCCTCTCAACTTTCATTCCAATTTTCTTTTCCATGATTCTCCTACACAAAATGTAAATTTTAAGCAGTGCAAATATACCCGTAAGACATAGGTTCTAAGAACAACTTGTCAGTACTTATCATTTATGCCTCAATGGTTCTTTATGGAATACACATCTAAAATATTTGGAAGGTGAGTCATGTGGAAAGGTGTCCCAAGAGTTTTCCAAGAGTTTGTTTACGCTTATAATATTGTAGAAAATTGCAATCAATGAAAAGCTATGCACTCATGTACTCTGTCTATAAGTTAGAGGGAGTTAAGTGTTCTGCGAATATTAAAATATGAAATATGGAGATTGCGATTATTTATTACAGAAATAAGGAAAACGAGGAGTGGTGAAGAGTAAAGGCACATTTGTGCTAAGCAAACTATTACTTAACATAACAAGATAATAATATGCAATGCATGATAACATAAAAACCCTAGTCTGGAGCCAATTGAACACTTATTTTAGCTCATGATTTACAGCATGATTTATCCATATATTGAGCTGATAAAAACTATTAGGATATGTGTTCATTCACAAGTACTACTCCACTACACGTTAACACTTTAGCTGTTGTGTCGTCATGTGAAGGATTTCTGAGTAGCCAAACTTGAATTTGTCACGACAAGGCGCCATAATAACATGATTTCATAGTCAATGTACTGATTCAGTGAATTCAACTTTAGGTTCCTAGTCGAAGGGTAATAATTTTAAGCTGGATGAAACCAGAAAAAGACTTATTGTTAGTTATTGCATGAGATTTTTGTCCAATATCAACCCAACGATAAGGCAATCACGTGTGTTTACGTAATTGTACTGTTTATCTGTCTTAAATGAATTCTCATTTACAGTAAAACTGGCAAATTTATTACATATTAATAAACAACTTGGGAAAATTGCTTGTCTTTAAAGAAATTCGCAGATACTTAACTAACGCTACGCAAGTAGTTTACTATGGTAGCATCCATTCAAATATTTGAAAATTCAACTAATTTCGACTTGTAAGTTGAGTCGGTAGACGTTATTTCAGATGTTGAAAAATAACAAGCAAATTGTAGCTCAGTGGTCTAGAGCAGCCAAGATCAAGTTGGTATGTCCCGAGTTCGCGTATCGGCGAATAAGCAGTATTTTTGGTCCTCTGAATTAACTTGATTTCTTTAATCTCTTTATTCCTTTAACATTCGCAATAAACAGTCGCCTGTTTATATTTATTCCCACACTATCGTGTCACATTCAAACCCAGCAGTTCAACAGAAATCGCATGCAACTACAATTGAATTTCTAGAACAAAGCTAAAACAGTAGCTGTGTAGTGATATGAGTCATTTTTAAATACAAGAACGATTGGTTCGAAGCGCGTTCTCTCACTCAGCTTTGTAACAAGCCAATTTCCTAGAAGAATTTAGTTGAACATTTAGTATCTCCTACTGTTTACACAGAGAAAGCAGCAGTCTTCAGGAATGATCATCAAATGTGTTTTCAGAAAATACCAACCATGATGGTTCTAAATCTAAACACATGCCATTGCAAATTTCAATGCATATTACAGTTGTTTTTTAGAGCCTAAACCTGCTCACGTTCTTAATCTTAATGCATCATGCAGAAAATAACAATAGAGTAGAAAGACCTTCCACTGTTCCAATTTTTATTCGACTCGCCCGCCCGCCGCCACCAGTCACAGTTTCGATTCTGCGAAAATAGCGGATATAATGTCATTCCCACTATCCATATCTTCCTGTCGTTTTAATAATACAACTTGAAGCAAACAGTTCTTGTGACAATATAAGCGGCATTGTATATTATGAGCTGCTACAGTGTTCTATGAACCACGGTATCCAAGAACGTGAAAAATAAATTGATTGTATTGAAGTTTCATAATGAAAAAAGCTGTAATCGCAAAAGAACTTCAAAATCACGTTTTCTCCCCCTCTGAACCAGCTTCATTCTGGCTCACAATAGTCACAATACTCACATCAAAGGAGTTTATACGTACGAGAGCAATAGACGACAGAAGGAAGCAAGGCTATTGAATTGCCATGTTCTACTAGTAGTGCCCTTACTTACTACCACTGCCTTCATTAAAAAAGAAATATAATTTGCTTCATCGAGCCGAAAAGAGAAAGCTCTATACAGGCAAGGAGACAACAGTTAATTCGTCTCAATTATTCAAGGTTCACTGAACTCCTTAAAATAATAATAACATCATGCTGGCACGGCTGAAACATTTTAAAGGGCAACAGAGATGCTATCAAGACTGCTGTAAAATTGTGTCAATCCAGTAGCAAATGTTACACTAGCAGACATAACGCGACCACTTAATTTTAAATTTAAACCCGGCCTATTAGAATGATTGATGAGTTTGTCCAGCTTTCTATCCATTGTCGCAGTCGCGGTGAAGATTCTTTAAAAGCATAAAACCTGCAGTTATTACCTTCTAACGTAGATACGTAACAATGATATAAAATATGTCAGCTAAATGGGATTTAGCGTAATGAGGATCCGAACATTTACGGAATAAAAGGCATATCCTTAATCCCTCATGTCAATAAAGTTGGTACTTATTTCATGATTGAATAAGTCTCACAATCTGTGCATGCCAAAGTATGCAACCGGGTGAAGAGAAACCTGGATTCGGCAACCCCCCGCTGGAATTATTTGTAGTGCGTCTGACACGATGTAATGGAAATGTTGAGATTTCAGATTGTAAAGTATATTCTCTTCTTATTCTGGACGCTATCGAGCCACCCGGAACGGGTGAAAGGTTACATCAGGTTACAGACAGTTTACTAAGTCTATATCTATAATTAAGAATGGAGTTCATAGACAATAACTTGCATACTTTACTTTTGGCTGTAGCATTAGAGGAATATGTATGTACATGTACATCGGTGTTTCACTTTTCCGCCGAGTTTTCCTTGTCTGGTTTATCTGCATTAGTCTCTACTCTGTATTTTGTATCTAGATTAAGGCTTATATTGATAAAAACGTATTTAGTAAAATCCTCCTTTCTACTTAAATAATGATTTCAATTATTTCCTCGTATAGAATAACACTATATTTATAACATAATAGTAACACGTTTTACGTATTTTAGAGAGACTAGTATGCAATTATTACGTAGATGAATCTACTCATCGTAGTTATGCGATTAGTTTGTTTGTCCATGTGTCTGTTTGCGCTCTAACTCTCAACGGTTTGACCGAATGGGACTTGAGTAGACTCCTCATCACTAGTTAACCCCATCAGGGACAGCAGGTTAGACAAGGGCACATGTTGACTTATGGGCAAGCATTTTTTATTGCATATTTCGATAGAGGAGTCAAAGTTGATCAACTTTTGTGTGAAGTCCCCCCGGGAAATCGTTTCCCTTGGGTCACCAAAGGTCAAAGCTTTTTATTGTATATTTTGATATAGTAGTCAATAGTCAACTTTTGTCAAAACGTCAAGGGTAAAATCGTAATCCGGGGTCACCAGAGGACCGGGTTCCATATTGCGACATAGGGTTCAAATGTGGTCACTTTATTCAAAATCCAGGGGTCAAATCACACTCTTACTGGGCTTTCGGGGTCAAAAAGGATTCATCTACGTATTTTCTTCATGTTAGACATGACTTGTTTCTTTATTTTTATGTACTAGTGAAGGAAATTTAACTTTCGCAGAGACAGACAAGGATGAATCTGTTTTCAATGTCAAGCAAGTTGGCTGATGGATCACCCAAACTTAGCGCCATGATGTGTGAATTCCTTAACTAAAAATGCTGAGAATGCCAATTGCAAAATTGCAATTTTATTAGACTGATTCTAAGCATATAACACAGACTTATACTTCTTTGAGTTCGAGTTGACAGAGTTCTTTAAGTACAGGCTTGCAGTATTTTTATAGAAATTTCGTTTGACCCTAAGGAAGTGTCATGATATACTCCCTATATACTAACTAACTACAATATTACTTAACTAGATGACAATGCCCTCACAGATATGACGGGCTCTAGTTGAAGACTTAATAATCTGAGTTAACTCACACAGGTTATATTTAAACCCAGTCTGCTCATTTTTAAAACAATTAGGCATATTTACTCAAATGAACATTATTATGATTATCCCGATTATCAACTCATTATTACGTAATTACGCAAAATAACTCATTCAAGCCTTTTATGTTATGCATGTTTGCAAAAAAGCATACGAAACTCAACCCATTATTACATAGGTAATAGTGAATATATTAAGATGACGTATTCCAACAGTTGCAGTTGTCTACATAATTAAGTGGGATTGACCTATTTAGCCCATTGTTACATAATTTACTTTACTCGCACCATCAGAGTTCGACCAATTATTAAGCAATTTATTAAAAATTACGTATTCAAATGATTGCTGAGCCATAATCATGTAAAGTAACTTTGCAACGGTGACTTTATTATTAAAATATAAGACAATGAAGATTTTCCGTTTAAATGATACCCCGCATGCTTTATCTGGACATACAAATGGGAAAGATAAGTGTTTAAATGGGGTTGCTGTTGTATTGGTAAAGTAGTATTTCAAACTTTTATCACATAGCGTATCACGAATAAACTTCAAAATCTCTTAACGATTTTTAACGTTGACCATTAAAACTGCAAACCTATTAATTACTTTCCCTTTCTTACATCCAATTTAATTGTTAAGATGAAAAATGCGGAATCTACTTGTAATCAATATATTATATAGTGTTAAAACTTGTCTCTTTTCGTTACTTTTCACAGTTAAGAATTTGTAATTTGAAAAATTCAGTGGCGCCATCTATATTATATGACAAGGTATGAAAGAATTATCGTTCTAGCTTTGACCGTTTCTGAGACCATTCAACAAAATCCCGACCTTTAAATATTCTTATCATTATATTAATATAGATGCAAACTTTTATAATACCCGTCTATCAACTTTCAATGCTGAATTACCACCCGAAAAAGCATCTTCCAGAATAAATTATATCATGTTAAAAGGAAATTAACCCATTAGATACAAAAGAGGTTGAACTGTAAGACCTAGCCAGACAACCCAATGACCTATATATTATATTCATTTTGCCAGTATCTAAACTTTCACGTTGCAAAGACTAGAAGGTGTAGCTGATTGTTGTACCAATTGTAAAATTATGCGGAAAGCAAGTCTCTGAAAATCGTAAACATAATCATTCACTTCCATCATCTGTCGTGTTTCATGTAGTAGCAGTCATATTTGAGAAGCTGATGATGAATGGAAAGCGATCATGTTCATGCCCTACCATCTTTTTTCACCCTTCCTCAAGGAAACTAATAGACCAGACAAGATAAAAAATCTTCTAAAATTCGATTCTCAGTGAAAGGCAATATATAAGCACAACCACACACGACGACGATTCATTTTATCCTTCTTTTTTACAAACCTCACAAGGATAAGAAAACAGAAATGCAGGAAGACAAGACAAATTGTTCAGTTTTTTGTTAGACTTTTACTCGCTCGACATTCATAGTTTTTTCCAGTTCTCTAAGAAAAATATAGAGAGGAGGATGAGGAAAAGGAGGAGGAGGACCACTAACCCACAACAAGTATGTATATTATATTCACACACATGTACATATTTATTTACCACTCGTCACACACAAACACACATGTACATTCCTTCTTATTTTTATAACTAGCAAAATATTATTCCCTGTAGTCGCGTATTTTGCTCTCATTCTTTTCATCATCATGCGTGCTTATAAAAGAGAGCAGAGGTCTCCTTTCATCATGTACTCATTGCGAGGACAACAGACAGAGTAATACGACCATGCGAACGAAGAAAAGTGAAAGGAAAAGAATTCTCCATCCACATTTACTCTTCCTCTCTATACTTTTGTGGATGTGCTTACCTATGTCTGTAAAAACGCAGTAATATGTACAAAGAGACGAAAGAAAGCGAATGTCAGACAAGACAGTTTTGTAGGTATATAATAATGTATAAATTTAATGTGTATGTGTGTGTCTTCTTGGTCCGTTCATCATAGGGGGAAAATAAAACTAAGCACGTTAGCAAGCAAATCACACAACGATCTATTTTTGAAAAGGAACTCATCATCTATTTTCCTCATCATTTTACTTTTCCGCAGCTGCGAGAACATCTTTATCTTTATCGAGTCCGCTTGCCTATGCAGTACATTTTCCGCTTCCAAATAAAGAAATGAACGCATAAAATAAGTACACACACAAAGTCATACACAACAGCATCATCACCATACAAGGAGGTCTCCTTTCTTTTTTTCCTGACTGACTTGTTTTGGTGTTGTATAGTTGCATTTATCTCCGTTTCCTAGATCCCAGTTGTGGATTTTTATACTGCCTCTACATTTAGAAAGAGAAATGATGATGATCAGAATGAAATGAAAAGTGAAAGTAGAAAATAAGCATCCTCTGAAGACGACCCTACTTTCTCTCTCGGTAGAAAAGGATTAACAAGCCACTACTAGTATTAGTTCAGTCTAGGCTTCTATTCTCTGCGAGAGATAGGGAGGAAGGGATATAAAGTCTAGGAGGAAATGAAAAAAGTCAAAAGTGGGTAGTAAGCAAGTAGGCATCAATGGCAGACGAAACGGTGGAGAAGCAACGCAAGCACAATTTTTGTTCGATGGCTGGACACACCACACATACAACACACGAATACTAAACTTGCATGAACACCCATACAAAATAATATCTGATTGCTTTAGAAAAGTTATACATGGACATACAATAGCATGTAGACTTTTGGCTTAAACTATTTTCTGTAGTTCTTTAACTCCGAACAGTGCAGGCAGAGGAGAGAACTCCCTTTTTTCTTTAAAAACAGAGGCCTCTGTGACTGTTTAATGGGAGAGGATAATGATGAGCATGATGACGGCGTAAAACGTTGTGAAAGAAAAACTCTCGTCATTGTACTCTTTATGTCTCTTTTTAGTACTCTATAGAATAGCGTCTAATACTTACAAAAAGGGGAAATGATGAACTACTGTAGAAAATATAAAAAGAGCGAGGAAACTGTTGAAATAAATACAATAAAAAAGATACACAAACGTATGCAAAGCTTTTTTTAAATTTATGGCTTCCGCAGTTTATATATCTTGCTTAAATTTACGTAGTGGTTATGGGTTGAGGTTTGGAGAAATAAAAAATATAATAATATATTCAATAATTATAACTTTGTGTACACTATTTTCTAGATTAAGTGAGATGAAAATATAATAAACACATTTTTATTCACTATAAAGATATAAATCATAAATAGTAATGCTGGTTATTGAACGCGTCACTGTTTAACTCTTACTAAAGGAAAATAAGGTTCAATATGGTTTGTTAAATCTTAAAAGGGTTGATGATAAAAGATTTCGTGTCATATATTTCGAATGCACATTGATATATTTAACTAATGCATACTTTTAAAACGTGGATTTCAAAACTGATTTGCTTGTGGTTTATTTCTACTTGTAAATCTGACTACTTATCTCTGCTTATAAATATTGGTTCAAATGAACTGATTATTATGTACCATTGGATTTGGTACATACTGGGAATGCAAAAAATATGTTTTGGGTGCCAGTAAAATGTCCGTCTGTTATCTGTTGTCTGTACTCTGCTCTAGCGTCCAAACGCTTCATCCGATTCAATTTAAAATTAGTTTACATACTCTTTGGGCACCAAGGACGAACCCTATTGATTTTGGGCAAAATCGACCCATGACCTCTGTTGACCCCAAGAAGTCAACTATATAAGGACGTGTGCTAGCTAGCTGAAACTTGCAACATGGGGATTTTCAACTACGAGGAATCCAATAAAATGGTTTTGTGACCCTATGACCTCATTTGACCCCTGCAACAAGGGGTCAAACATAGAAATTGGAGCTAGGGAGCTGAAACTTAGACCGTGGGGGTTATCGATGACGGGGAATTTAATGACAATGGTGTCGTGACCGTGTTACCTCATTATTATTAATCATTTATTTAAAAAATCAAAATAGTATCTTACGCAGTTATGTTACAGTGTTGGCATAACTGAAGATGATACAGTGTAATGTAAAATTTTGATATATTAATAAAAAAGGAAGAAAACAGAGTGTATAAAAAAGAGAGACCCAAGCGGCTAATTACGGCGCTGTGGAGATGAAAGAGTAGAGGTAATACAGTAAACATAAATTAAACATTTTTTCCTTAAAAGGTAATGAGAGAAGGTATTGTTGAGCGTTTGTACCTGTTACAATTGGCTTTAACAGCTCTAAAATTGTGTCTGTTTTGGTTATACCTGCTACTATAATCTTCTTTCCTTCTTATTTTGTACTGGTCTAATCAATGACTATAACGAGGATTGTTTAGCAATTTCAACCCAAATTTAAGGAACAAATTGCTCCCTCTTTCGAACATATTACTAATTCCTAATCTTTCACATGCACTAACGTAATTTGACGAACATACATATTTCCCAACAATGCCCTTTTTTCAATACTCTCGAGTTTTTTTATTTGTTGTAGAGTGATATAATTGCACCTCATACTTGACCTCTAGAGGTCAAGCACCTGAAACTAAGTACTTGGGGTTATGGATAACGGGGAATTCAATGGCAATGGTTTCATGACCCCGTGACCTTACACTTGACCTCTAGAGGTCAAACTTTTGAAACTTATGATTTGGGGGTTATGGATGACGGGGAATTTAATGACAATGGTCTCGTGACCGCGTTACCTCACACGTGACCTCTAGGGTTCAAGCATCTGAAACTTAGTACTAGGGGGTTATCGATGACGGGGATTTCAATGATAATGGTCTTTTGACCCCGTGACCTCACTCTTGACCTCTGGAGGTTAAACACCTCAAACTTAGTTCTTGGGGGGGTTTCGATGACGGGAAATTCAATGAGAATAGTTTCATGACCATATGACTTCGTTTGACCCCCGTTTATGATTGATTTCTTTGGTACATAGGTTCATATGTTTACATATTTATTGCATTATTTTTTTGCTTCTGTAACATCACTCAGAAAGTTTTATTTAATTGTATGTTTACAGGTATAGAAAAAACTTGCAAGATTCATCTTTAGGTTAAACATGATTGCGGAGAGGATTATAGTGACGAATTAATATCGTCGGAAAACTTACTGTACGATATTGTACTGTATTAAAATATATTCAAAATTTTTTAATGAGTTGCGGTTTTGAACAAAATTTCAAAATTCGTCTTTATATTGTGTCGGCAAATTTTTCTGCTTGGCTTTTTACCAAACTTTGATTGCTCCATAACCATATTGTTATTGTTTTAAATCCATTTTTATGTCGTTACATTGTTACCTTTCTTAGAAATCAAAATAAAGTTCCATTGTTTCGTGAGAAATTATTTTATTTGTGAACACTAGCCAACTGTACAAGTAGAAACATGCATTTTATTGGATGTCGAATGCGTCCGTGGCCAATGTCAATAGTTTAACAACTCGATACAGAATGGCATGATATGAAATTATGAAATCATTTATTTTCCTTTATTAGCGTTTCTATAAATTTGTATTTGTGTGTGTATTTTCTACTTAGAATATAAATTTTAATAATTTTTTACCAGCAATTTATGCATGAAAAAGCTTTCGTCTAACTTTGACAAGCAATAAAAAGTTAATGACATGTCGATGACAGGCTGTGTTTTGCATATTATGTGCAGCTTGTAAACGTAATGTTGATAATATATGTCGAAGAATGTACCTAAGTAAGCACATAGTTTTTATGATTTTAGCGGCTATCTTGGAAACTCAGCGCTCATCAAAATACTGTAATACGGATTGAGTATACGTATTACGTCCTTGTGCATCTGTCGATTTAATCTTGAAGAAAATGGACGTAGATCTAATCCAATCAAATTTCCATTAAATGATTAATATATAGTACTTATTTTTTTAGTATTAATACAGTTTTTTTGTGCTATAAAATCTGAAATACTAAGTCTTCGTTGGATGTATTTTGATTTTTAGGGGGCGAAAAGATGAAGCTTAGCTGCTCAGCATATCAGGCCGGGAGCTCATACGCTCAGAAGATTTTAAGTGGCCACACTCAGAACTACGGGGCTACCAGTACCACTGCAAATCTCTCAGGGGACTCAACTCAAGGCATAACGCTTCCATCATGGCAGGTAAGGAATTGCCGTTGAAATACATCGTAGATTTGTAGCAAAAAGGCTTTGCAAACCTTAGTATGATGCTTGTTTACTAGCAGCTTAAAAGGTATACAATAAATGATGTAACTTATGAGCATGTTTCATCTAAATCCATCCATTATCCTCTTATCAGGGAATCAACAACCGGAAATAAGATCATATCTGTGGCATAGCATAGTGTTCTTGACAGGTGAATGCAAGTTTATATATAAAGAAGAACATTTACGCTATTATGCTTACCTTGTGGTCATTGGAGTAAGTTAAAAGCTCTTATGACGATGGCGATTGTTTTACGGGATTTAAGCTCATATACATCAACATGCAGCAATAAAGTCTATAAAGAACCTTGGATATATTTTTGGACTTTATAGATAAATACTGACGACGAAATCGCAATGAAGGTACACGGATTTATCGTTTTTTTAAATCTGTCTTAAGGCTATGGTATGTGGGTCGGCCCCCGAACCAAAAAGTCATGATGATGTTCTTGGTGATGTCACAAGCATAAACTTGTAAAACGCAAACGGAGATGTAAAATTTCTCCCCATTTTGCACAAAGAGATACTGGAAAACTTCAACTTGACTAAAGGTATTAGCCTAATATAAATTGGTACACGGTGGTGGTATCTTGCATTGCTTCCTTATTTCCTGGAATCCCGGTACTCTGTCACCATGGGAAGAATTTGGATGTATGGTCTTTTACTACGTTTAGTACACCAATCAATCCCTTTTTAACTTTAAATATTTTATTTTCACAGGATAAATTATAAAATGTAATAACTAGTTTGGATTAATTAAAATCACTAGTTGCTAAAAATCAAAGTTGTCAAACGGAAACATTGTCCTTAAATTACATTAAATGAGCCTTACTTGATACGTTATCCCTTGGTACTTGCACTTGGTACGGTAAAACTACTTTGAGTTGAGACTTGTAACATTGGTTTTTAGAAACTATAAATTTTAATTAATCGACACTAGTTATTAGAAAAACTTACAACACTTTCCTTGTCTGTTTAAATTGATTAATACAAATAAACACTGAATGGGGAATACACGCAGTCAAATGAGAGTGGCTGATTACACCAAAATTTTTTATGAAGTTTTCGATCAAGCCTTTGAGTTCCGTCGACTGTACCTACCTTTTTACTATGGTTTTGTTGAGTGGCTCGTGTTTGTAACTCAATTTCGTGTTAAACCGTTAAATAATAGGACTTTAATTGTTTAAATTTGAAAACGTATGTACAGTGCAGTTAAACTGAAACTACTTTTCGTTAGTTCATAAGCTCGTGTCAAAGTTTGCTTGATCTACAATACGTGAGTAGATGGAAATATTTCCTTCTTAAGACCCTCTTTTCGTAATAAAATTTTTAAAGTTTGTTGCTGTTTAAATTTTTCTTTATACCTAAAATTCATCTTAGTCGTAAAAGTGAATATTGGTAGGTAGAAATTTGTATTTGTTTTTAATTGCAACCATTTCAGAAACTCAAAACACGAGCATACGTATAAGAAGGAAACGCTGTCAACCATAATATATGAATTAAAATAAAAAATGAAGTGATGTTGATGTGGATTCCGTATTTCACAAAATACAAATTGGATGGTATCACTTATTATGCAACAAAGGAAAAGCAGGCTCGTACGTGTGCTCCAGCAAAAGATTACATAAAAAGTAGTGTTTGTAGTAGCATTGTTGTCGACAGGACTTTCTTTGTCTCCTCGAGGATTGCAAATTTGGCATTTCAGCATCTGGAAATGGATTTACAGGATTTACCGAGAAACCATGCAGACTCCTTGAGTGCCTGATATTAATATAAAGTGAGAAAAGAGAGAAACAAAGAGAGTGAAATGTCACAGCAAAAACAACATATGCAAAACTAATATACGTACATTTTGTATGTTTTTATGTTCATGTCAAGATTAAATTAGGGAATCGTTTCGTTAACATTTCTGCTTGTACTAAAACCTTTTACTCCCTCAGACATTAGCGAACCTTTTCTATTGTCATACATCAGATACGATACAAGGTGGTGCTTGTTGTTGTTGATACCAATTTATTTTACTCGCGATTTTCCTGCCAATTTGGTTGTAAGCTTGGAACTGTAAAATAATAAATATACGTATCGTTGTTATTATTTTTATTGTGCTGAAAATATGAACAGGCTTTGGCACAATCTGGTTAGTCGAATATCTAAAGGAAACAACTACATAATATGCACTAAAACTGTGCTATCTATTTCCATTTCAAGAGAACTTTCAAGAGTCTTTTATGTTTTTGATGACAAACCAAGCTCAAAACGTTGGGAGCACTTAAGAACAAGGCTTTACATAATTTTAAATATAAGGAGCAATGAAAACGCAATTTTTGTCACTCATTTTTCTTTTCGTTTCCAACTATTACTCTCCCACTATGAGTTCCAGGGATGGCGATCCTCCTTTTTAGTGCCAATACAAGAACTATATGAATGAATTTTATACCATTCTATCACTTTATGAAATTACATGTGAGTTTTCAGAAATATCATAATTATCATAATAATTAAGAATATAACGTTTTGTCATTCTTAAAGCATTAAGTCAGTAAGTATTCTTCTAAATTGATATTCCAGAGCTATAGACATCTGGCTCTGTAAATGTTGACAACATATTTCTTATAATTCCATAAGAAAACAATTATTTGTACATCAATCAAAGGAACATTAGAGCTTTTTGTAAATTTATCTCTAAATTTTTGGTCAGTATACTTTAGAGGTAGTACTACCTAGAAATTTTATCAAAATTATAATGATCACGTAGCACGATTTGCACGACTGCATAATACAACAACTTGTAGTCAGAATGTGGCCCAGAGTCAATGCAATCCTTCTCTTGTATCGTTGTATCACCAAAAATGACAAGACAATAAACGGCAGCGAACAATAACAGTTTTGTATGCGTCGTAACATACATCATTATAATATTTAGCAAAAACTTTTGGTACGTGCACTTGTATTGCAGTTTGAGAAGCAGTATCCAAAATATATTCAGTTAAGGCAGTCCCTGAATAATTCAATAGCATGACTCCGTTTTGCGTCTTTGCTTTTCTTTGCTTGCATGTTTACCTACTTAACTTCCATACACATCTATTTTTGTACAAATTTATTATGTCTATATATTCAGCAGCAAAGCTTGTAAAAGCTGGGAGACGAAAGAAACTTTTAGAAAGCCACAAAACGAGTGAAAGTACTCCAGCATTAGAACAGAGTGTACTATAATAATACGCTCGTCTTATATACGCTGCCAATAATATTCTTCAGAAATTGTGATTTATTTCATTCTTCTTTTCTATGAGTTTTCAACAATACATTATATATGTTGTGGGAACCAAGCGAAGAAATTCTTAAAAAGCAATGAATGCTCCCAACCAACTGAGGAAAAGGCAATCTTTTATTGTTCATTTCAAACTCTCAATAATATGGCTCTTGGCAAGACTTTCTGGAGGAAGATGAAGAGTAAAATGTGGGGGAGGAGGAAAAGGAGAGATATAACATATAACATGTAGTAGAGAGAAAAGCATTGACAATTACATAGAATTCTAGTCAATTCTTAACTAGAAACCAACAAACATTTCAACTAGTTCTCCTTTGTTACCCCACATATTTCACATTCTACCACATGTACACATGACTATAATAACGCACGTATTTAATACATTTGTATAAAAATATGTAAGTGTGCTCCTACTTTCCATTCCCTACTTTTCTCGCGTCTAATAATGATAATGGATTCGTCAAGTCTCTTGCTTAGAGCGTAGAATAATAATGTTTAGTGTCATCTTTCTTATTATCCCTTCTCACCACAGAAAAAGTTACCACTCTACATGAACATCGTTGAAGTTTCTCTCTGGGATTATATTGCCTTGTCGTCATAAAGAAATGAAAAAGTGATCAGCTACAATGGATTATTTTTATTAGAAACTTTTTATGGGCACAAGCATTACTAGATAGAAAGATGGAATGAGAAATAGACGCGACTTCAAAAAAGGGTGCAAACTATAAGTTTATTGATGAAACAAAATTTGTTAAAATGTTTTCGTTTTCACACGAGCATCGGACCATCTGAACATTATCAAGATTTTATATCAGCTAATTAACTTTTTAACCTGTGGATTACCATATGGCACACATGCACATGGTAGATATTAGAAAAGTCTATATAGTGAAAGCTTTGATAAATGGATCACGCATTATGGTGATTAACTAAATAAAATAGAAAGTGTATTTGTGTAGTGAAGACGGGACAAGCTTATGTAGGTAGTATTTCATATTCCATCTAGACACAAATGATTGTGCATTACACGGCATGCTCTAGTTATTGTTTCAATTTCAGAAAAGTTTTTTTTATTACTGATGCTTGCAAGTATGAATACTACTCGTGTGTTAAGTGTTAACTCGTAAAAATAATAAAGGACGTATCAACAAAACACGCATGTTTGAGATTTGTGTGTGGATGTTTGGTTTTACAGCTAGAGATTACGTAGATATGTAGACATGGAATGGAAAGCAATTGTAATAAAAATTATGAAACTATGCAGTAATGTTAGTGGCTTCACTTTCACAAACTAAAAGTATACATGAGAAGTAAATAGGTAAGTTGTACAAAGAGAATCCTGCACACATGATCTATTTCATTTAGCAAATCAAATTAGCATATAAGATTAATGAAAGTTATGAGACGATGTAGTAATTTTCACAAATTTTTTGGCAACATCAGGTCTATGGCATGGATGTAGTAATGTAGATGGATGCGTGAGTGTGTGAGTATGTGTGTGCTTCATCGGCATGTTTTCCCAGGCAACGTCTACAAGAGGCACAAGAGAGCAGCAAACATAATATTTCCCTGATGAAATTGAAAACTTCTGCTGCCTCGTGTTAGCCTTGGTCCGCTGGCTGCTGTCTCGTCTTTGCGCCAGCAGCATATCATCTTCATACTTTACCACATGCTGCGTTTCACGATCAAGAGATTGCAACTTGTCTAATGATGATGACAAATGTTATTTATCCTCATCCCAGTTTTAATCTAATAAAAAAGTGTCAGAGGTGCAATATGTGTGGAGTAGACTCATACGTAAATAGATCTTGACTCTGGATAATATATTTTAATATAATATTGTAGGTAATCATGAACTTCTCTCTTATCCTTATCTTATCATAATAATGTGTAATATGAACGAATGCATATATTTTGAAGGTTCTTGTTTGCCACCCACATAGAATATTGGAATTTCTTCACCTCATAATTCATTTACATTACAGGGAGACTGACAGTATAAGATATCAGATTGAATATTTGTGGAAGCGTTTTTGTCTGTTGAAGCTAAAGAAACGAGTAAACGTACCCATTATTTTCAAACTTGCTTCCTGGTACATGTGGATGTACAGCAGAACAAAGAGTGGATGTCAGATGTAACAATTCATCCTATAAACACGGTACAATAGCCATCATTTCAAGCAAGATGGGTCACTGTTTTCTTTAAAAGAAGTGCAGGAAACTACAAAACCCATTTTGACAAAACGTGAACGGCTAAAGCAATTTTGCTTTAAAAGCTACATCCATTGTCGTAGATATATCTTTAGATAATACGAATATGACGACGGCTTAAATAATATAATGAAATTGTAGTTCCTTAAGAGGATTTTATGAGGTCCGTAGACACTATTAAACACTGAGAGTTACAAAGATAGACCATCGTCGATAATCCTATTGTTTTGCTTTTCCGGATTTATAAAAAAAGGT